>VKOC01004055.1:0-35585 GCA_009364415.1 Spea multiplicata
AGGGATTTAGGGTTAATTATTTCTGAGGATTTGAAGGTAGGCAGACAATGCAGTAGAGCAGCAGGTAATGCTAGCAGAATGCTTGGTTGTATAGGGAGAGGTATTAGCAGTAGAAAGAGGGAAGTGCTTATGCCGTTGTACAGATCACTGGTGAGACCTCACTTGGAGTATTGTGTACAGTACTGGAGACCGTATCTCCAGAAGGATATAGAGCCTCATTTTACACATTTGTATTATTTGAGCCTGGAACTATCTTAGCGCACCAACATTTTTCTTTTCCCTTAAATCAAAATGTGCCACTCTGTATATCATTGGATAACCAACGCACATAGGTTTGCAAGGTATTGCTACAAAAGGCTTGCAACGCTCATGCTATTGGCTGACGCAGGAAAAGGTGATAGAATTGCTAAATAAAGTTAAAATAGACAAAGCCCCAGGGCCAAATGATATACATTCCAGGTACACAGGGGAACTTAACCAAGAAATAGCCAGACCACTGGTTTAAAGCTTCAAGGACTCATCTGTAACGGTGCCAGAAGACTGGCGTAAAAGAGAATTGGTACCAATACTCAAAACGGGGCTCAAAATGTGATTTGGATTTAACTTAAATATTTGATAGAGCACCTCATAAAAGGCTCCTGTGCATATCAAAAGATACGGGTTTAGGTGGCATTTTTGGCCTGGATTGAAAACTGACTAAAATAATTCACCAAGTGCACAAAAATGGTAAGTTTATTCCTCAGGGTTCTACTCTATGTCCACTGTTATTTAATGACTATTAATGATCTTGCATTAAGTATTGAAACTATACATGACCCATGCATGCCAAATACCCACCAGAAGACCTCACATACACATACAATAGGACACAACTGCCAAAAGGGGAAGGGGTGTTCTAGCCGTCTTGGCTTTGACAAATACTTTTGACAGACCAGACGTTAGGACTCGTTACCTCATCGCTGATAAGAACATGAATGCCAGTGGGCCCCTGTTTGTATATCTGGTTGATCTGATGAGGGCATATACTGAAGAGCTGGGCTATCTTTTCAGTCAACTCCACAGACGTGAGCTCTTCCAAATAGATGGCATGATACACTGAGAAAGGTTGAGACAAAAAAGGTATAAAATATTCAAAACATTTCTACAAGAGAAAACTTTAAAAGTTTGCTTTGAAATCAGACAACCTGCAGATACAAAGAAACACTCATACATCATGAAATAGTTGATTGCTTTTGATATTCCCTGGAATGCTTTCCATATTGGACACAATTATGTGCCCCCCCAAACAGATGGACAGAAGAGGACCAGCCACATTCAATAATGTTTTCAGACTTTAAAAAAAAAAAAAAAAAGTAACAGGTTAACATTAACTTACCAAAGAAAGCACCATTTCCTGCATCTCCATTCTCATGTTTCTGTTGATGGTGATCCCTCATTTGCGGCGACTCCTGGCAAACGTAAATAGTGAGCCTCGGCCGCACCATCCTAGGGGTTGGAGGAGAGTAAAAATTAGACTTGTGCATTTGTATTTGGGCGAACATGAAAGTGAACACAAAGGGTGCTTTTTCGTTGTTCAGCACGAATACCAAACAAACATGGCGGCGGCAAAACGTATACGAAGACACACATCACGAAGAAGCTTCGTGTTAGTCTTTGTTTACTAATCTCCCTGGTCCTTTCCGCATCTTGCCTACCTTATCTATGCAGCATTGCAGGGGTTAACAGGAGCAGAAAGCTGTAGTTTTGCCGTCAGGAGACAGGCCAAGTTTCTCTGTCTGGAGTTAAAGGTCCGTATGAGCGATTATTGGTCATTTCTACGGACCTTAACCCCTTCAATCCCAGGGGTTTTTGGTACCTCAAAGCCCAGAGCAATTTTGCCATTTTTGGGGTATGTCGGTTTAGCGATGATTCTCTGTTCCTGTGAATAGTGTACCCATGTAAACTATATATTGTTTTTTCAAGGAGAGATAGAGCTTTCATTTGATACCATAGTTGGATGATTAGCTGAAAATTTAGAATGAGAAATTCAGTAAAAACTAGCGGAGATTAGAAAAATAAACTAATTTTTTTTACATTTTCCCTCTGAATCCTCACAAAATTAGGTAAAGTGATGGAAACTCCCCTCCAAGTTTATCAATTCAGGTGTCCTGATTTCAGAAATACCTAATTTATATAGATTTTCCAGACTTTCCCAGCACCAGGGAGCATACTATTAGGTGTACAATTTTGTATAATTTTTATGCCTATGGCTTAACCGGTTTGGGGGTTGTGAACGGGGGCAGGAGGGTTATACTGGCTAGATGTTATGCTAGGGCAATGGGATGTAAGGTTTTTTTAAGAATTTTTTTATTATCTTTTTATATATATTTTTTTAAATTTTTTTATTTTAATTTTTTTACATTTTTTTGTATTTTTTATATATTTTTTTTACACAGTAATGGTAAGAGGTCCTCCTAGGGACCTCCTGAACATGCCAGTGATGTCACAGTGACATCACAGCTCACATTATAATTTTTTTTAGTATTATTTATATTATTATTTTAATGATTTATTTAATATTATTTTTAAATGAATTAACTTTTTTTTTTCCAGCTTTTCCGTTTCAGGACGGGAGGGGGAGTGAGAGAGATGGTCTCTCACTCCCCTCCCCGCGATCCCCCTGCACCGATCACACTGTGATCTCTATGCAGGTCCTCACAGACCTGCATAGAGATCGTCTCTCTGTGCCTCATCGGAGGGCAGGATATCCCCGCAGGGGATATCCTGTCCTCCGATGACCTTCCGGGTTACGTCAGCAGTGACGCAACCCGGAAGGGAATGCCCGATCGCGCGTTTGAAACTGCGCGATCGGGCAGTTTACCGGTAACAGCTTACCGGCTTTCATGCCGGAAGCTGTTACAGGCGATCGGACAGTAGAAAGCCGGCAAAGCCGGCTTCTGCTGTCAGTGGGGAGTCCAGGCTGTCAAACGACAGCCTGGTCTCCTGTGCAGCGGCAGGACGTACCGGGACGTCCATAGGGGTTTCTTTGTGGGCGTTTTTTGGACGTCCCAGTACGTCTATAGGGGAACGAAGGGGTTAAAATCCTGGTGCCGCAACTTGGCGCCAAGAGTTAAACCCCTTAAGGACGATGGGCGGTCCCTAAACCCTTTGAAAACAATGTATTTTGAGTCCGTAAATGTACGGGCTTTGTCATTAAGGGGTTAAAAGTCTGCACAAGCATCTCTATTGGTCACCGGCAGGGGGCTCGTCTGCCATGAACCAATGGGAGAGGAGTTCCCTGCCGGCAACCAATAGAGTGCCATATTCTTGATCTGCTGCACTGCCCAGTAATTGACAGAATTTGACGTAATTTGATAAGCGTAACGGCGTCCCCAATATGGATTGGATGAAATGGTAAGTTAATTAAAGTAACTCACCGTCCCTTAAGTGCATTAAATAGTCGAATGCCATCAGCAGGACCACAGATCTGGATCACATCGTCCCTAGTTAGCTTTAATAAATCTGCACCTGGGTAGAAAAGAACAACTCCTTATGCTCAAAGCTTTGTTATAAATGCCATGTTAGCCATAAAATGACAGCAAGTAGCCTGAAAACACAGATAAATTGATCACATCTGAATACTTCATACAGAGTGCTTAGAAGCTGGAGAAAAGTTTGGAAAAGGTCTAATCACCATAATAATAGAATTAGTTGCTATAATAAGAACATTTTCTAGACACACTTCACAGGGGACATGAAGCCAGAGCGAAGTTTTTTCATTAACTTTACATTGTATTTATAGATTAAATGTTCAAATTGATATGCCTAGATTACACAAAACATTAAATTCTTAAATCTGAATTTATTTTCCTTGTTTATCCTGCGGAGGCACTAACGAGAGAGAAGCAACTCCTAAAAAGAGCAATAAAACCAGCTTTTACCAACTGCCTCCGCAGTGTAATAAAAAGCTTAAATATCATGAAAACATACAACAGCATAAGGACCCAGGTAGCTCTCAGGAGACTGCCCAAGTCTCCAACGCTACCCAACTGGTTGTTCCCCCGACTGCTCTACCGACACCATGCGGGGAGCTAGGGATACAGGTCATCCCATGGACCAAGGAAAAAACAAAAAGAGGGTAAAGAAATGAAGCTCCAACCTGCGGTAGGGCAGGAATAAAAACAGAGGGGGCAGTTAGGTGGAGCTGGTTTTATTGATTTTCTGCCCTACTAGGATGAGGAGTTATATATCGCTCTCTGTAAAGCCGCCGAGGATCACAAGGGAAAAAAGTTAAGGACACACGATGTGTATTTGCTTTGGGCGTTACGTACCTTTTCTGATTGATATAAAGTTGAGTGTTACTCAACACCCTTTTCTCCACATTCAGCAATAAAAGAAATATAATTGCACACAACAATGCATATAATATGAACATCCGCATATAATATGAACATCCCCATTTAATATATAAATTAGCAATCAATAACACCCTGGTGTCTCTTTAGCTGCAATTTTGCTTTCAAGCATAGGTTGAGTTTGTAAGGAATACTTGCATTTGCCATTGACTGGTAATTTATGGATTAAATGGTGACTTCCATACTACATACATTGTGGTGTTAACATTTATGTGCATAATATATGTTTTGCTATTTCCACTATATTTGTAAAAAAATAAATAAAAAATATAGTAACTTGTGATTGGAAAATTCACTCCCACAATTTTAGGTTTTCAATAACCCTGGGCATTTAAAAGTATTTTCTTAAAGAACCACTACAAAAATGTTGTCTTTGTGATCAACAGAACTCAACTTCATTCCCCGCTAGCGAAATCCTGGATTTCGTAGTTGGTTAAGCCTTTATTGTAGTGGGGAAGACATTGTGTATGAAGGAGTCTGAGGGGAAGGCAGAGGGTGGTGGGGATTAAGAGATTTCCTCCTAGTGAGTTACCTGAGAAATTTGTGAAAACCCGCGAGAATGCAGCAAATCTATTTCTATGTAGCCACTGTTGTGCCTCCTGAGGCGTTGATGTAGGCAAGAGGTTCTACAAGAGAAATGTACAGAGAGCTCAAGAAACTCCAGTCCGAGTAACAGGTACCAAATCAATGCTGGATAAAAAGGGCATTTCCGCTGCAAGAAGAGAAAGATCGCAGCCAACTATGGGGTAATTATGTTTCACACCTTGGCTTGAAGCGGCAAAGCCCACAGTCTAACACATATTGCATTTTGAAGATCAGTTACTTAAATATTACAATGTCACAAAATAGTAAATAATCTAACATAGCCGTCTCCACTTGTGATCTATTTGGCCAGTAAGTGTAGAGTATTATTTCGGATTAACCAATTTACATAGCAGACAGATGAGCGATGGGAGGGTGGGTAGTGGGTTTTGAGTAATACAATATCTGAGGTTTCTGCATAAAATGACTTTCAATGTCTAAACATGCATGCAATATCAATTTCACCTTCTACAATAACAATTGATTTGCTTTAGCGTCCCCTCATAATGCACAGTGAAATCATTCAGCGAACCAGAGTAAAGAATTACCCGATTATGTGAGAGGCAACGGGATTGAGAGGGTGGCCAATAACTGCATCAGCCTCCCAGCAAAAGTGGTCATCTGCCATCAAATTCTAAGCTTCTATGTTATAATTGGAAGAGGGCCATTTCAAACTCATAGTTTATCAAATAAACCAGTGTCCCCTGCATTTTGTGCTCTATGAGATCCTTTAAATCCACATAGCTTCATTTCTAATAGCCAACTAGCAGCTGCTTCACCAAAAATCCACCATTCCAATCATGCTAGAGAAAGTGGGAATTGTAGTGCATGAGCGACTGGAGAGTTTCCTCCCATGGTTTACACACAGCGTAGTAAAGTGGATTACTGGTTGTATGCATCAGTAAACACCTGCCAATTAGCCGTCATTGATCATTTTCCAGTGTTATCTTCACTGGCCATGATGCTTGGCGCCTGTCTGGGCTCATAAAGGGGTAAAAGTATTTGACAAAGTAGCAACGCCAAACTTACATCAGCAATAGGGGCAGGAGGCTCAGGCTGGTGAGTTGGAGAACCATTCCTAAGGGGAAAAAAATGTTAATGCAATTTATCCGATAGCAGCTAGGCAGGCAAGTTCAAATTCTTCATTTACAAAATGACCTGAAAGCTTCTGAAAATATTAGATGACAGAATTGATTTTGCACAATCCTAGTGTGTGCTGGGCACAATCTCACATATGTATTATAGCGGGGTCCAACTAATCAAGAGTGAGGGAATGCAAGCAGGTTCAGAATAAATTATTTTTGCTTTAGTCCTAGTAGGTGCCCATTCACACGCTCCTTAGTATTTTAGCAGCAACGCAGGAATCTGAATATATATATATTATATAATATATATATAATATACTATATATATAAATATATATATGCCTTTTATGTTTTAGGCTGTGCTCTCCTTTCTGTATACATTACTTAAGATGTGGGAGAGTATGGCTTTAGCAATTATGTATCTATGAAAGGGTCTGTAAGTTAGGCGACCGCAAGAAGCTTGTGCACACCTACGCGCAGTCGTGTAACTTTTTTTTGTTAATGAAAAAATATATTTTTTAATATGAATTTATGCATTTTCAATAAATAAGAGATGCCCAATATTCAATTTACTAAAAAAGAATTCTAATTTTTCTGAACAATTGTTGGCGCCTCAATAGCACTCGGTGCTCAGCCATACTTGAGGTGCATAGAAAAAGAGCAAAGAGACTGTTTGGGCTTCTTCCAGGTCTAGCTCTGTTTCCCACACCCTTAACGTCCATTGCCGGGTCAGGCACGTCATGCAAAACAATCACTTAACGACCTATGACGTGCCTAACATGTCATGAGACTTAAACAAGCTTAGAAAGTGATCAACGATTACTTTCTAAGCTTAAACAGTGTTGCTGTAATGCCTCGATGTCGAGGCATTCAGCAACACCGAGATCGGCATCATGGGCCATGTCTGGCCCCTCCTCGGGGCGTCAACATCCGCCAAACATTGTATGGCGGCGGACGCCCATTTTAAAAGAGTTTAGGAGGCAATCAACGATCACCTCCTAAACTTCAATGGTGTCGCTGGAATGCCTTGATCAGGAGGCATTCAGCCACTCCAAACACTTACCCCAGGACGGGCTGTGACAGCTCCGAAGAGCGGTCACAGCCGCCACTGCAAGTAATGTTCGCCATCCGCAAGATGGCGGCCACCCTGTAAAAAAAAAAAAAAAAGTTGAAAGTTTGCTAGATGGTCTCAAGACCCTCTAGAGAACTCTGGCTCCCCTTGCAGGTTGAATACAGGTACTGCATTCAACCATACAAGTCAATGGAGCCCAGGTTTCTAATCACTGATTAGTAAAATATTTAAAAATAAATAAAATAAAATAAAAGGGAAAAAAAAAGCTTAAAAAATGGTAACATTTAAAAATTATTATGCATCAGAGGAACTATCCAGTTCAGCAAAATGTAAAAAAAAAGTCCAAATAAATAATAAAATAGTTTTTTTTTATGAGCAAGTGTTAAAATTAGCTGTATCTTCCCAAAAAATCCTAACATGGAAAAATGTAAATAAAAGCATTTCAAATACCCAAGGGGTGTCTAATTTAAAAAAATGAATGGTTTGATGGGGTAAATTGGAGTGGCCGGGCTCAAAGATAAGGCATAGGCACAGACTGACCAAAATGGGGGAAAAAGCGCACTTCCAAAATGTGGCATTTTAACCCCAAACACCAGACAAACCCATGCATGGGTGGTATCACTGTACTCGAGAGATGTTGCACACACATCGGGGTGTTTGGGTATAAATGTATAGCTCCAGGTATACATCACTATCAAAGTACAATTTGTGTAAAAAAAAACCAAAAAAAAAAAAAACCCAATGTGTGGCAAAGGCTGGTGGTAGAATCTCGTGCATGGAAAAGGTTAAAACACTAGCATTTGAAATACCTTGGGGTGTCTAGTTTTCAAAAATATATGGTATAATGGGGTAAATTGAATTAGCCAGCTTCAAAGATGGTCCTATTAGGACATGGGGGCAGAATGACCAGATGTAAACGTTCCAAGTTTAGAAATGCGCACTTCCTAAATGTGGCGTTTTACCTCCCAAACAACCCGACAAACCCACGCATAGGGGGTATCACTGTACTCGGGAGATGTTGCTGAACACATATTGGGGTTTTGAAAGTGTTGTATAACAGGAGCTATAAATCCATACCTGAAGAGCAATGTTAGCGATAAAAAAACACAAAATAAATGACCGCAAAGTTTGACAAAGACTGGTGGTAGAATTAGTGCATGGAAAGAGTCAAAATTCTAGCATTTGCAATACCTTGGGGTGTCTAGTTTTCAAAAATATATGATTTGATGGGGTAAATTGCATTGGCCGGCTTCAAAGACACCCGAAATGGCACACGGGGGAAGAATTACCAGATTTGGAAAAATGGTTTTTGAAATAGCAAAAACGCTAATTGTACTTAATGCTCCATTAACGTGCAGAACAAAAAAACCATAAAAACATTGGGTATTTCTAAACTCAGGACAAATAGAACATGTTTAGTAGGGGTTTTTTTTACATTTTTCATCATATTTTATTTTTTTATGGGAAATTAGATATGATCAAAACAGTGGTATCTGAAGAAAGCCCTTCTTGTCCTGAAGAAAACAACATATAATTTGTGTGGGTTCACTAAATGAGTGAGGAGAAAATTACATCTAAACACGAACACCGCGTTAAAAGTGTTAAAACAGCCTCGGTCCCAAGGGTACAAAAGGTAAAACACAGCCTGGTCCTTAAGGGGTTAATCAGTTATGTTAGATTAGTGATAAAAGCCTGTTTACTAAACTAGAGATAATAGATCATGGAAGTAAGATGTCATTTGTCAGTTTTCCTGCTGAAGCCTGCTCTTGACGACACTGAAACAAGCGATGCACATCTTTGTAAATTTAAGAAGTTCGACTGTCCTTCCAGAAACAGAAAAAAGAAACCAGACTGAGCAATATAGCCATTTCAATTTGACACGACATTTCTAGACATATTATCTATGCTCTGGCCATGCATGGAAACAATGTCCCACAAATTAAAGTTCTGAGTTTAGCACACATTTACAGCCACACAAACATGCGCACACCCAAGGTGAAAGAAAAAAAATATCAAATGACAGAAAAACTATATGATGCTGATAAACATTAGCGCTATTTTGTTCAGCGTAAATCTGCACAAAGTGATGGCTAGGCCAAGAGGTCCCCAACAAACTGGAAGGCTGGGGGAGGCTTTGGCTTCAGAAGAACCTTCCTCTAGTAGCTCAAATATCAGAAAGTCCCCATTTAAATGTATGTAGAAAAGCAGTATTTGTGCATATTTTCATGTCTCTGGACCCGTCCGCCTTCGTTTCATTCTTTTGAATAGATAAAAAAGTTCATTGCATACAGAATTTCTGCATACACTTAGAAATCCACATACAAAATCACTTTGTAGACACAACATAACCCACCGTATTGTGGCTTCAGCCCACAAAGCGTCATAATTTGTCAAACTATACATGTTATCCAGGGCACAATGGAAGAAGAGCAAAAAATGGTTTTGGCTATCAAATACAGGTGACAAGAGTGCACAGTGTAATGAAGGTATGGAGTGAATGTTTTGTTGAATCTTTCTGGTCATTATTATTTATTGTTTTATATAGCAACATCAAGCTCCGTAGCGCTGTACAATGGGTGGACAGGACACAAGTAGTATATAACAAAATTTGACAAACAGGTGAGGAGGAGCTCACAAGTGCCGTTGTTAGGGATAGAGCAGCCACACTAGTAAAAGTATTGTATTAGATGGACTAGGCGAGGTGAGCTAAAGGAATATGGGAGGAAAGGGGTTAATGTGCTATGTTGTAAGCATCCTTAAAGAAGTGGGTCTTGAGGGTTTTTTTGAAGGAATAACGGCTGGGGGAGAGACAGATAGACCGGGGGAGAGCATTCCAGAGGATTGGGGCAGCCCTGGAGAAATCTTGTATGAGAGCCAGAAATCAGAGGAGAGAAGGAGATCGTTGGTTGAGTGGAGAGAGCGGCGTGGAGTGTATTTAGAGATGAGTGAGGAGATGTAGGGAGGGGAACCGCTGTGAAGGGCTTTGAAAGTAAGCAAGGAGACTGACAGAGGGGAATGACGTTATTAAAGCGATGTGAGAGGAAGATAAGTCTGGCAGCAGCATTCATGGTGGATTATATAGGGGTGAAACAGTTAAGAGGGAGAGCAGCTAAGAGTTACAATAATCAAGGCGGGAGATAATGGCATGGGCGAGTGCCTTTTTGGCATGCTGTATTAGGAAGGGACAAATGCGGGCAATGTTTTTAAGATGGAGACGACAGATTTCAGAGACAGACTGAATGTGGGGGGTGAACTAAAGGTCGGCGTCAACAACAGCGCGGTTATTAAAACACTACCGATATATTTATATTATATATACACATATACACACACAGATAATTCCACACAAAATAGAATTTCAAATTTAACAGAATCCATTCAGGGTTTATCAAGGGGCTTAGGGAGGTATCTTTCGCAGGTGCTAGCATACATACAAGAAGCCGGTAAGAGTGCTTTGTTCAGTTTCAAAGATAAATATACCAAAAAAAAAAAGAGAAAGGTAAACAGCGTCACTTACCCTTCCCCAATTGGAAAACTGTGAGAAGAAGTGTTAAACCCAGGGGAAGGAGCATTCGAGACAAATGTGATCTCTGGCCAAGGCGAGCACTAGGATAAAACACACATTTAGCGTTAATGACGCATTGGTGATGGAGGTTATGTATTGTGAAGTAGAACTTAGATAAATTAAAATCATTTCAGGTCACTTCTTTTAAAAAACATTTAAGTAACTACGAATTCTAGACCTCATTTGCAATCAGCATGCATTTTGTCTTCAGATACCGGATCTATGCCCCCACTACCTATGCCCTCCTGAGGTTGAATGGGAAATCATAACGCTTCTAAGCTCCTGCCATATGCCAACTAGCACCACTAACAGGCTGGGACAGGGCACTACTGGTCCCCAACAACTCATGAAACATGCAGGACTGCTGACTGGCAGATGGCAATACGCTTACAGAGAGGAATAAAACGAGATACCTCTGTGAGAATGGTGGTTTCATAAGAAGGCTGGTATTTCTCTTTCTCCTGCGGCGTCCGCTTCTCCATCTTTTCCCTGTCCGTCTTCTGTTTTCTATCAGCGCCTTTTGGCTATAAGATTCCCAAAAAAAAAACAAAAAAAACAAACAAACACAGAAATCATGCTAAGGCTAAGTGATATCAGCAGGGTTTATTTTAACGCATGAAATATTTTCTACCAAGGAAAGGCCAAGATGATGCATGAGTGCCACATTGACAACTGTTCAGGGATATACAACACACATTATATATCTCAGTGTGTGCGTGTTAGCGTATCACATAGTGTTATCAAGCCTGTGCGCAAGCATATGGTGTTAGCATGTGTGTGTGTTACTTGATGATGTCATCGTAAGTATTATCGCATGGTGTTATGAGAGCATGTGTTAGTATTTGGAGCTAGCATGTGTGTAGGAGGGTGTCAGAGTATGGCGTTTGCATGTCTGAGGAGAGCATTGGGTTAGAATAGAGCATATGTAAATGTGAGTGTATGTACATGTACAGTGTTAGAATGCATGTGTGTTGTTATGAGGGACCCAAGAAATAATGCACCCCAAGATTTCTGATGGCGGTATGCAGATCATATGCATTATATATAAATATAGGTGTGTAAAGGTCTGCTTGCTTAATTCACTAAACTGGTTTTCATTCTGCTTCACTCAAGGTCACCACAAGAATCCCTTTGCTTCTTTAGTGCACACTAGAAGTCATTAAGTCAGCAGCAGTGAGTGTATGGGGATGGGATGGTCCTGTAGCGCTATTAGAAAGGGGGAAATACAAAATGTACCAACAATTACAACTGGCAATACACAAAATGAATAAGAAAAAAGAATTACTGCTAGAGATGATGTGGGCCCTGCTCTTAGGTGTGTACAATTTATAATTTAGGGGGGCTTATTTGTTTATTTTTTTACTAAAGTGGGATTTAGCGTAAAATTGCTGTTTTAACTACTTGAATTCACTATGCTGAGAAGTCCATGCATAATGCATAGTTGAACCAGTGAGGTGACTCAAACCTCACTTATATTCCTATGCATTATCCAGGGCCGGCTAAGCTCTCCCTGCAGCATAAGTCCATTGGGACTACTCTTTCATAATAAACTGGGAAGTCACGGAGCTAAAACAAATCTCTCATCAACCCCTCATCCAGTGAAGCACTAGACAGCAGGGAGCCTTCGGCTTATTGTCTGAGCCACCAAGAGCAATGGCCATTATGGACGATGCATTACACATGGAAAATAGTCTTGCCTGGTCTTTCCGAATGACACATGCCCATAATGTCCATGCTGTTAGGAGTTATCTGAGGTACATTTGCTCGGGGAAAGGCGGGAAGGGCGTCTGTTCAGAGCCCAGTGCTCATGTGTGGAAAGTGCTGCTACTTATTTCAAAAGGAGCTCTTTCCTGCCACTGATTGACTGCTTCAAGTCAAACCATGGAGGAGGACAGCATCTAAAGCAGAGCTGCTTCTTCTGATCCACGCAAGAGCTTTATTTTTGAATTTTCATTTCGGAGGAATGTATGTTAAACAGAGGATGTAAGGGACATGATTTTATATAGCGCCATCAGAATCCACAGCGTTGTACATTAGACAGTCCCGTAAAAGAATTCCTTGCGAAACACACCCGCAGCACAAGATATAATAGCCCATTGGCAGGGGTTAAACATGGAAAAGCAAGTTTCCTATTTGCTGTAAGAAAATCTGTGTTTACAGGTTGCACTGCTTCAGTTATTCTAATCCTGCCGACCAAGGTCAGAAATATAGGAATACATTAACATTGCCTAGCTGCAGGGAACCAATTCTTTTCTCACGTTCTATTTTAAACAAGATTAATCTACTAAGGCATTAGTACACAAGCTACTTTTAAATAAATCTGAAGCATGAACTACAGTCACGCATCACATAATTGACGTTGCAATTTGCCAATCTGCTGGGTTTTTTTTGCCCAGGTTTTATTTTATTTTACCAATGTGAATAATAGGCTTAAACAGGAATTAGAAATGGGCAATAGCGGGGATGAGAGAGTACCCCCTCAAAACCAGTACTAAAACTAATTTTAAATGGTGCAGTAAACAAAATATAATGCAGCTGAGCAACTAAAAAACCAAAAACAAAGTTAAATGAACTTCCATTCAAGATGCAGAAGGTCAGGGGTACAGCATTTTCAGGGGGGGAAAAAAACAAACAGAAGGGGCATATTGGAAATATGTTTAAAAAAAACCCAAAACAAAACAAAAAAAATATGACACATTAAAAAGTTAAAGTAATGCTGTTTTATATGATCTAATGATGAATGTATATTTATATATTTTTTTTAAAATAATGTGCTTCCCGCGTGTGGAAGATGCAGGAATGTTTGGGGTTGTGTCCGTCAAGCATATATACCATGATTGTGAGTGGGAGGAATGGCGTGATTAGCGCTCGCTGTAGATTTTGTACAGATTTGGCTTCACAGAGCAGTGCTAGCTTACTACAACCAATGCTGGCAGGCGGACCACTTTTTGAGAACAGTAATTACTGTTAAAATTAACATAAATCACCCCCTCCATAGCCGACATCTGGCACTGAAAATATACCTGGCCTATTACAGAACGCTAGTTAAACCAGTTGTACCTCTACAGAAGAAGACATTTCCTAGAACGAGGCTTTGAGGTCAAGGACATTTTAAGGCGTTTACTAGAATAAATCAAACTTCAGATGACAAGATTAGAGTGCAGTGATCCTTCTATATTACTCAATGTAAAGACAGAAGCAAAAGAGCAAATCTATTTGTTTATATAGAAAACACCCTATAAATCTATATATAGTTATCCATAGAACATATATGGATATGGAAAGTTGCTGATGACCAAACCACAGACATCACATTCTGAGACGTTGTTGAAAAGCTCCTCAATGGTTTGGCCGCACAATTCGCACTTATGATTTGGAATAATACAGGTTTCCATAAAACAGACATTTCACTAGTTTTTAGAAAACAGATTTATTCTAATGTGCATCTTATGCAGATGTTTAACCTGACAGTCTTGTCCATACCTTGAAGACCTTGATCTGACAGCTGGCGGAGTGTATATGCTCTGTATATTCTCCGTTCTCATTCTCCTTAAAGGTGTCTATCTGGATCCGGAAGGGAACACCTTTCTCGCCTCCGTGTTTCCGCATGGTGAATTCAGTGCTAATGCAATGAACCTAAATACAGACGTAACGTGTTAAGTGCCTGTCGTGTTAAATACATGCATTAAAAAAGGCTTAGTTTAGGAAAATAAAGATCCTATGTATAGTTTGTGTGTGGCTGTGTTCTATTCCTTACTAAGCATTAGTGAATGTTATTAAACGCAGGGTATATCTTGGAAGGCTTTCCACGAGATTTTAGAGTGCGCTTGAGAATTTGTGCCATTCCAGTTAAGACAGCATTTGCGAGGTCAGGCACTGATGAGAAGGCCTGGTTCACAGTCAGCTTTCCAATTCATTCCAAAGGTGTTCAGTGGAGTTAAGTTCAGGGCTCTGTGTAGGCTGCTTTAGTTTCTCCACACCAAGCATTGGTTTATGGACCTCTCTGTGCACTGGGGCACAGTTGTGCTGTAACAGGAAAGGTCTAAACTGGTACCACAAGCTGGAAGCATGCAATTGTCTAAAAACTGGCTTGCGTCAAAGGTGGCATTCTATGACAGTTCCACGTTTAAAGTTTCTACTGCCAGTGTTTGCCTATGGAGATGGCCGCCTATGTGCTTGATTTTATAAACCTATTAGCGACGAGTAGCTGAAACCCCTTAACTCATTAATTAGAAAGGGTGGCCGAGTACTTTTGGTCATGTAGTGCATTTGTATATTTCGCACAAAGCTGAATGTGTGTCTATTGATTTGTTTTTTATTAAAAGGTTTCTCTTAAGGTACAATATTTTTCAGTTTGCTCCAATATCTCCTTTAAATATTTACGTATAGAAGGCTATGTATACTTGTGCTGAATGTATCTACAAAAGGAACAGCTGTATCCTCAGTAGGGACCAACAGAAATTACCCAAAATGTCACCCTATTCTATCCAGATACAAGATGCACAATACATTTAGTTATCAGTGACAGAGGAGATAGCCTTGAAGTCTGTCTAGATCCTGCAGCTTTGACTCACAGGGAATACACCCCCGCCCCAACTAATACATTGGTCATCTTTCTCCACAAAGTTAATGGTGTTTTATTTAGAGAGCCTACTTGTTTGTTTTCCCATCCTCTGCTGGGTTTTCTGCACATGTGCCATTGTTCCCAGTCATGACCCATGTCTACCATTTGTCTGGTTAGACTGGTTAGTCTCGTAGAAGTTCTACAAAGTATAAAGACTCAATGGGGGTTGTAAAGCAGGAACAGGTGTGTGTGTGAACAAAACCAGATCATGACTGTTCCTTTAAAAATCTTTACAAATGTATCAAATATAACAATATTAGACAATTGCGAATGGAGAACCAGAAAACCCCGTGGTTCAACAATCGCTTGGGGATAGCTTAATGCACAGCAACAACAAATGGGTAACAAATACTTACTTGAATAAACACAGATGTTCTTTTTGAAGGATCCCACAAAAACTCAACAGTGTTTAGCTGGTTTGGATGTGTCCTTGGGTCAATTATACCCACCGACATGGGAATATCTGAAACATATCAAAGAACGATAACAGGTAGATCCAGTTCTAGTGCTATTTAATTATAAAATGTTGGTGACTATAATAGGCTCACAAGCCCTCTTGTAACAAATGGCTCAAGCTCCATGGATAAAAACATGGTGGCCATGGTTGCCATAGTTATGTGGATTGGATTTCTACTCATTATGTTTACTGGTTTTAGATCTAGGTCTGCACAATTCTTTTTTTGACACATTAAAGGTGCTGTTCAACATTACTATATCCAGTATGTTAAGCCAATAAACCTTAACAGTACGATCATTTTTTTCTCACAGAAAATGTAATGGCACCCAGAAGAAAAACTACTAAAAGAACAATAAGGTGTCTGCTTTCACATCCCAGCAAAAATTATGAATGCGGGAAAGGATGTATACCATGTATTATTTCTCAAAGGGTTTTAGCATCCAGCAGCACCAGACATGACGTTTCTAATGCTGTATTTTGTTATAAAGGTGTCCAATTCAGCATAATGGGTAGAACAGCAACTTTTACAAGAGAAAAACATAATAGATATAGTTAGTACATGACATGTTCTGTCTTCCTACCAATGTCAAGTATTCTGTCCCCAGGCCTGTTCCATCTCCACCCTTCCAGCTGCTGGTGTTCGGTGTACTGAAGACGCCTGTCGTGAAAAACCACACGGAAGATGCTCTGGAGAGGAAAAAAAACCCAACTCATTCATAATACACATTTCCACCAGTAATACGGTACATATACAGAAGCTCAGTGCACTAAAAAAAATACAAAACAAAAAAGATGCAAGGATGTTTTGTAAAGTATCTGTCTTGCAAAATACTTATGCTTAACGGTTATCTTACATGATGGAACCCTGGTTAGACCTCACCATAAAGTTAGTGGAACATGAAACGCAGGGTATATTCAGAGGACGCCAGATGTCCTGCCCTGGGTGCCATAAAATCTTACAGGGTCCAGGCACTGGGGTCACAGAGGACGCAGCACCTAGCATCTTCAGAGTTATGGCTTGAGAAACATGGTTAATTTTCCATAACTGAATCATAACATGAAGATGTTCTGTGTGCCGACAGTGTGACCTCCTGAGTTATAGGAGACATGGCAGGAAGGGGTTAAATGAGGCCTAAGAAATAACAATGGGTCATCTGAGTTATGTTTCCGTTTTTCTAATTAGGAAGTTCTACCGTTTTTGACTGGGTTTTTATAGCTTTTGGAAAATTCAAGGGGTTACCGAAGCCTCTTTTTAATGTTTTCTTAAAGACCTTAAACATAACTGGGTGGTAATGGGTAAAGCTTGGGGCTTGTGGCGTAAACAGGCTTGGGGTTAAGTTGCCGTTGCCCCATTAACCCTTTCATGCCCATGTTCCCCCTTAGCATCACGCTAAGACCTGGCAAGCGGGTAGTGGTTTCTGCTCCGGCTTCCGTGCTTTTAAAATTATTTGGGCTTCTTTTGAAGATAGACTTCACAAAAAAATTGCTTGAAAATAGCTTACGCGAATGGTTAACAGGTTTCTGACAGGCACTAAATACTATAGTGAACAAGATTGGAACCAAAGTGAATACAAACGGCTGACATTTTGTTACCAGCGTGGATAAGGGACCACAGGTTCGTGTAATACACTGTCCTATAGATAAGCTACAGCTGTGATCTATACGTTTAAAATTAATCCATGGACGCCATGTGTTTCATGCAAACAAATCAGTTGGTGTGGAAACCAAATCAATCTTGCACTGAAACTAGTGTAGAGAACCGTAGTTCCAGTCTGGAGAAAAGTCCACCCAGATCCTGTTTGTTTATATAAAATACGTAAAAAGTGTCAAGAACAGAGCACACATTGACTACGCACAAGCACAGCCAAACAATGACAAAAGTAACAGGACTCACACTGCCATTTTCATTAATCCAGAGAAAAGGCTGGGGGAACCTTTATTTAATCTTATTTGGAACAGAGCAGCTGTTCCTGCCATCCAGGTGTAGAATGTGATAAATAAGGGCTACAGCCAACATATGCCGTTTAAGGCATAAACTAGATGAAAGTCACTTTTAAATGAATGGGCTTTTAACCAGCCAGCTCTAGTGCATGCAAAGGTTAACAAAACCCATAGAGCGGGCGCACTTATTTAACGGGAGAGCTTTAATCCTAGCAAACTGGCTCAAAAAAAAAAAAAAAAAAAAAAAAAAAAAAAAAAAAAAGACAGCGGATGGGGTGTTATGAAGCCGCCCTGGAGCGGCAGCGTTTTCGCCAAGTAAGTCTATATATCCTTTTAAACAGGTAACATATGCACATTGAAAATACTCAAAGTACTTTAATATACATTCTTCATCAGTGGGGCTGTACAGAGCACTAGAACGCCCCTTTAACAGCTCCACAATGAACTTCTTAAACCTCTCTTCCTCTCACTGTCCGCAGACAACGTACATCCAGTAGCTAAACACAATTGGCAAGCATGATGCGACCCATAACACATCAACACCGGGACCACCTACCTTAACCATCTTCCCGGTGATTTCAGGCAGCTCTGCCATCTTTCGATTGTCCAACATCCTGATTTCATAGGACTGGCCTGTGTAATAGAAGAGACATTTCAGAACAACCGTCATTAACAAGAGATGAAGTTAAGAAGGAAACAAGTATTAAAAAAGTTCCATTGTTCGTCAATATAACTCGTCATATAAATGACACATTTGTCCCCGGCACCGGGAAAACAGGTGGTTTGTTTTTATGACAAATGATGGCGTTGAAAACCCCCATATGCCAGATTCTTCATGACCTAAAGAAATAAAATATCAGGGATGGAGAGTTTCCGATGCACAGTAAAAAGTAGCGTATTAACAGGAACACCTTGGTCTCCATTTAAATAAAACACATAGCCCAACTTGCATCCTTTTTAGCTAAACTTGCCCATTTAGTGGCTGCTTCTGTCACCAGCCACAATGTCAGTATTGGCGCACTTAGCATTCAAAACGGTCACAAGATCGTCCCTACAAAGATCCATTCTGAGGCAAACATGGGCTATTCCATTGGTTATTCTCTTCATAGATTACCCTCAGTGACTTATTCATTGTTCATAGTATTCTACAATACAAGTAGAGTTGCCAGGTCATGGGCAATCTCAAATTCCGGCTACGAGTCATGTTACGTTTACTTTACCTTAAGTGTGTGGCCTTTTGGATGTCGTAATGAAGTTAGAATAATACACTAAGGAATGGAACAGTTGTAAGTTATATAGACTGGTGGATGTTGACCATAAAAGCTAGGGTATAATACAGACAACTGACCTTTTACTAGAGTCCTGTAAAATGAGGTGTCTATCATACCAGAGTACTTAATACTGTGCGGCTGCAACGCCACCATCTGAGCCCCGGATATGACATTTCCCGGCACTCGGATGTAGGCAGCATGTGTGATCAGCGAGGGAGCATGAAACCAGACTGTTACCAGCTGCTGGACCACAAGGGAAGAAGCCTTCTCCTGAGCCTACAAAGGTGGGTAACGCTGGGAGGGGGTCCTAAATGCAGATGTGGGATGCAGTGAGCGTGTACAAGTGTAACTGTCCGTATATGTGCGTATGTGAAGCTGGAGTTGGGGTATTATACCCAGGATTTCATGTTAATCACAAGGGGGGATTAAGACCAAGGCTATTTTATAAGAAGCCGTAAGCACGCACAGAGAATGAAAGCCTTGCATATAAAAGACTAAACAGCTTGTTATGGAAATTCATACCCTTAAAAAGGAGCACTCCAGGCCCATGTTTATGTTAAGTGGGGTCCATTTTCCATTGATTCTAAGGCATTTTACAGCACGTAATACATGTAAAACTAGTTTTGTGGACTTCAATGAGAACGGAGAATACATGGAACCAAATATGCCTCTGTAGAATACTCCTGATCTTATCCGTGTGTGTAAAGGGCTATAAGTGCTCTACAGTAATAAAACAACGTATGTTCAAACTGCAGTAAAATATTTAGCCGTTTACACAAAAGTTACTTCTTAAAGCTGCATTTATTAGGTCTAAAAAGCTTCTGGAGCCGAGTTTAATGAAGTCACCTTTAACAAAGTACATTCCCTAAATTGCCTATTTTAAATACAAGGAATATATTACAAATGTCAAAATATATATTTAAACCCAGAAGAATCTGCTGTGACCTTGAACGATTCAGAGGCCACAAGGACGTAATCTGGTGGTTTGTCTACAAAACAAACTAAATAAGAACAAACTCTGCAAAAACATGTGGGGTTTGTCAGGTTTTTCAAACTTTACTATAAATGTGAAAAAAATATGCGGCTATTTAATAAAAAGGTCCAGCATGGTTGCCACTGGATTTTTGGCAGTATAGGTGGCATGGTACACATTACTGGCATCTCTATTAACTTTGTGGATGTGCTATGCAAAAAAAAAAGTAAAAAAAAATTGTTCCAAATAAGCCAGGATTCATTAAATCGACCTTAGTGTAAAGTGTGTGACCCTGGGGTAAACAGCAATGCGGAGTAATGTTACAGGGTGGGATGTCCTTGTGAAGAGGGGGTTGTAGCTTTCTGTAGAGCGGTTAATATGTAATCAGGAAAGTAATCAAAAGGGTGGGAGTAGGACGGCTGCTAACATTTACAAGAAGGGCCTGCAATCTGAATGAATCTACTGTTGAGTATCTGTCTTGGCCGGTTACACACAAAGTTGGTAGCCCTGACAGAACTACTTGTACCCAATTGTACCAGATTCAAATAAAAAAAAAGTAGACATGACAAAAAGCATGGGTGAAATTGTTCTTCACAGTTCATCCTCTGATGCTAGAGCGCTTATTGAGAGGCACGACATTTGCCCCAGGACAGAGAGAGGATCTCCAGCTATAAACGGTACATTTTCTTCTCTCTTTGCACACTTACCTTGGTTGAGATACGTGAGCGTCTCCTCGTGAAGCTTCACAGCGGGGGAGGTAGCAGTGCAGAGAACGTATTGGAACGGTAGGATTTTGTTTTCATTTTCAGACGGCAGACTAGATTCCTCTTGTTTAAATATCGGCAAGGCAAGCACATCACTGAAATGAAAGGAAGCACGAGTGTGTAAAAAAAGTCTAGACAGAAGAACAACAATGAAAATCTGTATTACAGGTACGATCCACGCAAAGATATTTTTGTTGTACTTAACACAAAGTAACTTTAAAAAAAAGCATTTCTATCAGAAGAAAAAACAAAGCCTAATATTTTTGTCAGAATGGCAAAAGAGTTGATGAGAACGGAGGAAGACTACAGCAGGGGTGTAAATGTCTATAAAGTGAGTACAGGACGGAACAATCGGGGAAACTTACAGAACTTCCTATAGAACTGGTAATCACTGGGATGTCTTCCCAATTTGCTCCTCTACACCATTCATAGTGCAACCCAAATGTTTTCATCGTTTGGTAAATTCACATTTAAACTCTACAATGTGGTTAATATTTGGGGGTTCAATTATACTCTAAGCAGCACTATCGCTGCTGGCTACAACAAAGAATCTCACCACTTTTTTGCTTTTATTCACACAACAAAGAAATAAAAAATAAAAAAAAACCTCTCCCGTAAAATGTCAAATCACTATTGCCATTTTACTTAATTCCCTTAATGGCGCTGTAATAAAGATGTAATAGGCGCCGTAAAATTTCCAGATTTTCACAGTCCTAAAAATAAGAAGTCTTGGTCAGGCTTCATTTTGGTTAACATCCAACACTGGCATCCAAACTATGTTACCACACCGCGGGTGACATGAAACCAAACTGGTTTCCTTAGCAAATAGCAGAACGTCTAAACACATAATCAATCAAAAAGACTCCAACGCTGCCATGTGTGACCAGCCCACTGATGAGATGTACGGTTAGATGGAAAGAATTTGCAGCCACCTTTGAAGTCTAACCACAGGCAGAAAAACTGACATAAATGACATGTCGCCGGCAGCATGAAATAAAAACTTTAAAACATGGAAAACCATGCTTCCTTAAAACTGATATAAAATATCAACAGTGGCTCTTTTGTACATTCGCAGTTCCCATATAAGATTCTCTGTTAGAAATCATACCTTTTTCTCAATTTTCAAACCTGCAATTTGATATATCCTTAAAAAAAATTAAATATTCAAAATTAAGGGTAAAAAAAAACAAAACAAAAAAACAAACTTTAAAAACCTGAACTATGCTTTCTAAGTTTGGCTTGAAACACAGCTTTACCATCCATTAATTTGGAGGTCTCACATGTGGGTCTAGATATATAAAGCTTTAGTACATTAAAAAAAAAACAAAAAAAACACAGAAACTCTGGGTGATGGCAATTTTTTATTATATATTTACTATTAAGAGTGCAGGATTATATATATATATATATATAATCCCAATTGTTAGCCCACGGGCAACAGATCAGTGGCTGTTTTATGAGCGATTTTGGGTCACCCAAGATACGTAGCGCCAGGCAGAGTTTGGATGGGATGCAGGCATCCTAAGAACAGCACAAACCTCCCAGAAAAATCATTATTGAAAAGAAAAAAAAACACTGAAACCCAATGATTTAAAATAAAAACAAACTCCACACATTTCCGTGGGGTATCTGCCTGAAATCTGGCAATGATTTTCTAATATACGGCTACAGTAGTTTAAGAAAATACATATATATATATAAAATTAAAAAGTGTTCTGCTCTGAAAGATGAGCCTGGGAGTTTTTTTTGCTGATAAAGCAAATTGGATTAAATAATGCTCCCCCTGACACACGTCAACACGCATTCCTGAAATTGCACACTCCGATCTCCAGCAGCTGTTTTCACAAGGCAGCCTCGGCCGTACTTTTATAAGGAAGAAAGCTTTGGTTCGGATGTCTTTTTATACTTTCGCCAGAAAAAAAACTAAAGTTACATTTTAATCAGCACAGAAGCTGGTCAGATATATATATTATATTAGAAATGCATGCTCTTCGATTTAGGCCGGCCCAGCCAAAATGCAGATTTTAAAATGTCGCCCCACCCCCCCATCTACCTTTCTCTCCCTCCGTCCCTGCGCCCCCATTATCTACCTTCACCTTCCTCCCTATTATCTACCTTAACTACCCACCCCCGCCATCCTTGTACTCCTTTCAGCCAGTCGCTGCAGCGAGTCTCTGTTCGGTCCTCAGTGGCTTGTAATGCTGAGCGCCGGAAATGAAGTCATCTTCCGGCACTCAGCATTACAAGCTGGCACCGAGACCGAACAGGGAGACTCGCCGCAGAGGAGAGGGGCGCCGAGCGGGTACCAACAGCTTGGTAAGCGAAAACCACTCGGCGCCCCTCTCTCTCTCTTCCGCCTAAAAAAAAGCAGTTGCCCCACTCGGCTCCATGGTCGGGCCGGCTTATATATATATATATATTATAAAAAAGGACACATTTATGACAAAATACACACACAACAGGAAGAAAAGAGCAAGACGCGGAACATAGTGGGCATTAGTACCACATGGGGGGGGTGACCCTTGCTCAGAGTTGGTGTGTATTCGAAGTAAAATGTACCTGTGCACAAGTATTTGTAGCGTACAACTAAACATTGGCTTCTTAGCCTTATTATTATTACTTTACTTTTAGTTTGGCGTGTAGAGAGATGGATTCTATAGTCTATAGATCAGTTGCAATAGGCGCTAAGAACATTTAACATTATAAATCTTCTACCGCAAAGTCTATTTATTCTACTACCGCAGCACAGCGATCTAAAACACAATATCAACATACCATACATACTCACTCCACAGGTTCACGAACTTTGTGTAACACAACTCCACCAATGGCCAAGTGTGATTACTTTAATACAGGGGGTGCTGTGTGTTTAGTTGGCCTCCTCGGCAGGCAATCTCCGACACTCACTGTGTTTAACAAAGCGCAGGCGGTAGCTTCGCTCCTGTTAGCGTCATTAGTTCAAATCCACATCAGTGATCCCTTAATCACTGCTCACCCCAATAGGTCCACTCAGAAGAGGGCTAAACATGGCGACGAGCCCACCGAAAATCATTCCAGCCTTGTCATACATAACACTTACGCAAACTAAGGTATGCGAGACATGCAGGACACAGCGAGGATTTGGCGCTGCACGTGCTTGCCAGATGAAGTGTTTTTGATGGTCGTAGAAACGTAAGAATTTTTAAGATGGACAGCCGGAAGACTAAAGTTATGCCAAACAGATGTCCAAAAACAAATACATCACCGAGAACTGTAGTACTGGGACGGGTGTATCTGAATCCGCAGTAAAAAAAAATTCAGTGCCGAGTCTACCTATTCATGTTTCCCCCCCCCATAATTATTGAATTTGTACTCTATTTCATTATTCTTATTCCCTTTCTTTTAACGTCCGTTGAACTGCCGAGTATTTCTATCAGAAACACATTGTATGGCCACTTGGTCCGGCCTGCTTACTTGGTGGCCTGTCTCGCAGCTTGTGCACTGATGGCCAGGGCCGGTACCGTCCACAAGCAAGTGGCCATCATTGTCCGTTTCATTAGAGACACTTTCAGGCTTGCACTTTTCGGAATAGTTTCATTCAATACACTGCAAGGCAACCTCCCGTAGTAAGGCTCATCTGACTACTTTACAGCAGGGGAGGTCGAGACCTACTAGATCATAATAGAAAAGTATTGCGGCTCTCCGGTCAAGAGATTTATAAACAAATTCACAATGACAAACATCACTGAAGCAAAACATCAAAATGAGTATGCGCAGGGGGCTGTAAGTGGGTGCACATGTACCCACAATCCTATTCGCGATATTACTGTATGCCATGCATTGGGGGTGGTTTATGAAAGGTACAGCAAATGCATTAAAGACAAAGACTAAAACCGCAGAGCTGTAAGATGAACAGGCAGGCTTCCAGAAGAACATCACTGCACATCAACTTTGTTGACCAAGAGATAGCCTCTAGAAGCTCCTTCGACACTTCGGCATCCCAGCCAAACTGGTCACCCGAGAACTCATACCGTGGAAAGTCTGAAAGAGTGATCCATGGAGGGCAGCTCACACACAACTTACAGGTGCAAACCGGAGTCAGACAAGGATGCTTGCTGTCACCCTCTGTCTTCCTCTTTGCCATCGATGGTATTATGAACCAGTGAGCACGTAAACTGAATCCAGTGGACATTGCTCAATGACCTTACACACCCTACACACAGCACAAAGACAAAACATAGATGCTCAAGGTAACGTCCATCAGCAACGACCCAGTAAATGGAAGCCCCCTGAAAAAGTACAGTCCTTCAACTACTTGGGCAGCATCGACCAGCTGGGTGGCACTGGTGTAGATGTTGGGATTCCCAAAGCAAGATTCTTATAGCTCAAGAACATCTGGAGCTCCAGAGAGCTGTTTTTGGCAACAAAGATATAATTATTCCACACCAATGAATGTGAAGTCAGCCCCTACTGCATGGTGCTGAACCCTGGAGGACAACCATCAGGAAGGTCCAGACCTTCAACAGCTGCCTTAGAAGGACTCTACAGATTTGCTGGCAGACACCATCAGCAACACCAATCTTTGGGAGGGAATTTCCCATCTTCCAGCAGAGGAAGAAATCAGGCGTAGAAGTGGACTGCGTAGGGCAGACTCTGCGCAATCAGCCAACATCACCCGACAGGCACAGAGGTTTAACAATCAAGGCAAGTGGAAACAAAGCCATTCAAGAGACACCTGGCAACACGACCTCGAGACACCAAAAAGACGGGTTACACCTGGAACCAGCTAGAGAGAGTGGCCCAGGACAGAGGACTCTCGAGATCTGTAGTTGGCCACCCATACCTTTGCAGGGGTGACTAGCGTAAGAAAGTAATATAAAACAATATCTATTATACCCTGACCAAGATGCCTGTACGACCACCATACTTTCCATATAGCTGAACTTACTGCACCTCCCCTTCTACTACGGTGTAAAAGTTAAAGGGCAAAGTACACCCGTTAGCACCCGACAGACGTATATTTACATTTAATTGTTTTTGTTAGCGGTTTTAAATCTGAAATAACTTTGTAAATCTGTAAACCTTGAGACAGAACAGATAGGATGATGGGTGTGGAGACTGCGACATGAAACTTCAGGTAAATACACCTTCCAAACTAATATGATAACCACGAGAAACGTAACTGCTTCTTCCACAGAATCAGGTCCAATTGTGTAATTAAATGGTTAACGAGCTAGCGGGACCCACTCTGGGAGGATTTGGAAAACTGTTGGGGCAATCGACACATTACTGCCAGCGCACCGCATGTGCGGAGGGGCTACAGAACCATCCATCCCGTACCAGAAAGTAGCTATACAAAACAATGAAATAATTAAAGGGATTTTAACATAGCAGGTAAGTTTATTTCAAAGAAGAAAGAGGTTATATTCTAAAATTAGAGCAGAGATATAATAAGGAAACTTTACTGAGAGGGTGGTAGTTAAGTGGAACAGCTTCCCAGCAGAAGTGCTAGAGCCAAGGGAATGTAAACATGCACGGGATAGGCATACAGCCGA
Organism: Spea multiplicata; assembly: GCA_009364415.1. NCBI lineage: Eukaryota > Metazoa > Chordata > Amphibia > Anura > Pelobatidae > Spea > Spea multiplicata. Next base: position 26,263 of record VKOC01004055.1, read on the forward strand.
ATCTAACGCAAGAATAACATTAAGGTTCGAGTCCCTACATTAGTAAAAATGGGCAAACTAAACAAGCTCTGTGTTTCTATAGAACGTACACAACATCTAAACAAGTCTTGTAGAATGCATTAAATCTGCTCGGTGTTCTAAAGGTGGCAGTCAGCAAGATAGCAGCAAGGGCTTTGGGCAGAAGACATCAGCATTCCACACACTCACAAGGGCCATCAATGGGTTAAAAAGCCATAAGCGGTGAACTTTACCTCATGCTATAGGCGCCCGCACCCAACTCCTGGCCGATCCCAGACAAGCTGGCATCGAAGTCTTGGACCAAGCCGGACTCGATCACCTCGTCCGCCAGGGGCAGCTTTAAAGCCCAGGCCATGGTTCCGATTAGGACGTTACCTGCACCGAAACTGTTGCTACAGGTAAATGCGACCACCTGGGTGGGACCACAACCAGCAATGGCAGCTACAGCCTGTCCATAAACACTCTGTCCTCAAGCCCCGACGGGTGAAGTTACTGTAGATGGCTACACCATGCCAGTTCTTCTCCACGAGAGAGCGGGTAACAGCAGCACAGGAAGCGGCGGCACATGCCGGAGAGCGCAGCCTCTCAGGAGATCATGGCTGAAGCCGCTGGCAGAAGAACTGCCGTGAACCTCCTCGTCAGACAGCGTGTGCCCCGCTGGCAGCACGAATGGCACCGACACCAACACACATTAAGGCCGGCTTCAGCGCGGGGCTTGGAAACGGACGCGCCGGAGATGACACCCTTCCGACTGGCTCCTATCCGCTCGCCAGCACCCGGGCGAGAGTTACATTCAGTCCCAGCGGCTCAGCCACGCAACATGGAGGAAACAGGGGCAGCCGACGCGACGCACACCATGACGCAGGCACCGCCCCTGAACCGGCCAGCCAATCAATCACTCAGCACGACAAACCGCAAGGCCCAGGGGCAGGGCTTCCTCTGCGATTAGTGACAGGGCGGCAGCATGTGGGCGGGACTACAATGCGGAAGAGGATGCGATTGGTGGCGGTAAAAGAGAGGCGTGAATCTAGAGTGGAGTAGTAGTTACTGTGTCGCGTGTGCTCAGGCGTGTGTTTTGGACACGCATGGGATCCAATTATTAACCCTTTCATTGTCGGGGATTTGGCCACATTTTATCCCCCTGTAAGGCCGGGACAGCGGTAGTTTTACGACAGTTATCTTACAGGGCAAACTCTAGTGTCAGATTAAATACGTTTTCGAAAATGAAAATATTACATTCGAAAATGTAATATACCGCTTACCGGGGGAGCCTGTTATCCGGTTGTATGTGTTCCCGCTCCGTTATCAGTCCCATCTAATATGTAAACACCAGGACTCGTCATATAGCTCACGATAAACGGTAGAATGGCTCTGTTTTAATCACCCAGTTGCACACCAACTAATAAAAGTATATGGAGGAATGGACTATATTAGATGTCATTTTAGCCCGTGATAAGCACGCGTGATACATCAGAAACACCAGAAACACCAAGACCTGAGAATTCCGAGATTGTACAAATGTTATTTTTAATAAAATGTTACGGTTTTGTGCATTCGTACAAATCTCCGAATGGCAAAACGGCAAACATTTTGTAGAGCTTCGTCCATTCATTTACCACATTTTGGTGCCGTTACAAGCATTTTTTGGCGCTCGTGGATGAGTTGAAGTGGGAGGGTACATATCAATGACTGATAGGTAGAAGTAGCCAAAAAATTGCAGGGGGTCCTCATTGATTGGTATGGCTGTGACCCTCATCATTATATACTAAGCCAGAGGCTCGCTGTAAGATGTAGGCCCGTGTTAGGTGTCCATTGGGCGGCATAGATATCTGCGTTACCCCAGTGGTGCTTAGTAGGCCCTCCAAGTAGGCGAGTCCAGCCTTTGGTGCATACCCGATGCCGGCCTGGTGGCACCTGGGGCAGGCTGTCCCCCATTAGGTACCAAGGACTCTCGGAGGGGTCATGTGCTGGTGACTTGGTGAGATTCAGGGCGAAGATAGATCCACCAGAGCATCACCCATTTGGGCAGTAGTCCTTGATACTTTGTTGGGTACTAGTACCACCCAAGCTACCCAAAGTCAGAGTAGCGCGTCTAAAATGGTCAAAGCCTACCTTGAAGGACTGCCACTACCTTCTTCTACTGACCCTCTGAGTTATAGGGACCAGGAAGTTGTTGTCCCAGCAGCTGCTTTTATGCCCACCCACCAGTGTCTGAAAGAAGAAGGTTTTATCATTCATAAATTGAGCATACATTTCAGTATACTCAACCCCTACAGAACACAGCATTCCCCACACATTCTTGAAAGTCAATCTGCCCAAATTAGGTTACTCAGCACTCAATATTCAAAGTGAGTGAGGTTCTAGTGCTTCTGCTCTATCTCCTGTCTTACTCTTGGGGATCAGTTCTTTTGATTTTTCAAATATTAAAGAAATTCAGTCCAGTACCAAGGTGGTGCAGGTATCTGTCTGCTGGTGCCTGCCAAGACCCCGCGTTCCTCTGTCTCCGTCCTTACTCCGGAGTGGTCAATTCTTAAATTTTTCCATATACTGTGGAAATTCAGTTCTTCACCAAGGGGCTGCACTACTGCTACTGCTGATGCAGATCCTAAATCCCATTGCTGAAGGCCACATAACAAGACATTTTGGATAATGCTATGCTTCGAACTCTGAGGGAAAAGTTTGGGAAAGGCCCTTTTCTATTCCAGTATAATATATATTATACCATTATGTATTATATATACATTATGCCATGCTTTGTGGGAACAATTTGGGAAAGGCCCTTTTCTGTTCCAACATGACCGTGCCCCAGTGAACAAATAAAGATCCATAAAGACATGGTTGGATGAGTTTAGTGTGGAAAAACTTGACTGGACAGCACAGAATCCTGACCCCAACCCCACCAAACACCTTTGGGATGAACTGGAACGGAGATTGCAAGCCAGACCATCTCATTCAAAATCAGTGCCTGGCCTCACAAATGCTCTACTGGATGAATGGGCAAAATTCCCACAGAAACACTAAATGATTTTCTGTAAAGCCTTCCCACAAGAGTCTGGAAGCTGTTATAGCTTCAAGTTGGACCAACTACTTATTAATATCTATGCATTTACAATGCGACGTCATAAAAGTCTCTGTTGGTGTAATGGTCAGGTGTCCCAATACTTTTGTCCATATTGTGTATATTGAGGGGTATTCTAAAACAAGAACTAAGACAAACTGATACTTTAGGTAAAGAGGGCCCTGCTACAGGGGAGGGAGTGTCCATGTACTGTATATAACTTGTACTGTAAGAGGGGAGGGAGTGTCCATGTACTGTATATAACTTGTACTGTAAGAGGGGAGGGAGTGTCCATGTACTGTATATAACTTGTACTGTAAGAGGGGAGGGAGTATCCATGTACTGTATATAACTTGTACTATAAGAACCGCTGTGTAAATTGGTGCTATATGAGTATTTTTCTGAAAAGTTCATAGACCCCTAGTAAAACTGTATATAGGGGAAATGAGACAACATATCACAGGTAAGGCACACACGAAGGGGGTAGATATGCTATACATATAACAAGGAAACACCATATAGGCATAAAATACATTTCCTCCATTATGCCACCCTTTTTGTGAAACATATACCAATGTCAAGGGACAGTTGTAGGGATCATTGAATCCTGTATTTCAATAAAAGGCATTGGAATTTTACTTATGGAGCTTTGACCTGCTCTTTTTTCTTACCATTTGGGTTTGATTTGTATGTACAAGCTTATTAACCACACAATTTCAACGCAGCATATATTTACATTTAGATTGTAATTGTTTTTGTTAGAGGTTTTAAATCTGAAATACCTTCATAAATAAGTGAATTACTGAACAAAGCATGGTGGATGGTACATTTATTATTGGGCTTTACATCAGATCTTTTTGAACCTAGCATCAACCCTGGTTACTGGGGAGTCACTGTGAGAAAACGCTGACCTCTCGTGTTCTCAGACACTGCAATAATGTGACATCGTCGCCCTGGGCCCTTCACCCTCATAGCGACAGCGCTGCTCTAAACGCTCATCTTCTTTGCAAGCAGGGTGAAGATTTCCCCTGAAATGACCTCATAGAGACCTGATTGAAGTGATGCCCAAAACTGAGCCGTGTAATTGTGAGGCCTAGCTAACTTTGTATACAGACATAATAATTTCCCACTCTTTTATCAATACCCTTTTAAGTCATGCTAATATTTTCCTTCTTTGGACATCTTCTGCTCGGCCAGGAGTTGGGTGCGGGCGCCTATAGCATGAGGTAAAGTTCACCGCTTATGGCTTTTTAACTCATTGATGGCCCTTGTGAGTGCGTGGAATGCTGATGTCTTCTGCCCAAAGCCCTTGCTGCTATCTGGCTAACTGCCACCTTTAGAACACCGAGCAGATTTAATGCATTCTACAAGACTTGTTTAGATGTTGTGTACAATTTGTCTATTTTGCCCATTTTTACTAATGTAGGGACTTGAACCTTAATGTTAGTCTTGCCTTAGATTCAGCTGTATGTCTATCCCGTGCATGTTTACATTCCCAGACTCAAGCACTTCTGCTGGGAGGCTGTTCCACTTAGCTACCACCCTCTCAGCAAAGCTTCCTTATATTATATCTAAGCCTCTGAGGCTCTAATTTTAAAATATGACCTCTTTCTTCACCTCCTGTGTTAAATCCCTTTAATAATGTAAATGTTTTCTATAGCTTTCTGGCACAGGAAGGATAGTTCTGTAGCCCCTCCGCACATTCAGTGCACTGGCAGTGATGTGTCGATTGCCCCAAAATCCAAAATTGTTGCCTACCTTTTCTGTAATGCCTTTCTGTGTGTATATATATATATATATATATATATATATATATACACACACATGTACATAGAATTCAATGCATATTTAATACATATTGTATTAATACTTTGCATGTAAAAATTAAGTTAGCTAAAGGAAATATTCTTTACAATTGATCCTTACATTTGTATACCTACCTAGCCACTTTTTAACTTAATTGCGTGCTTGTGGCTACCCTCCACGAATGAAATCGGTATTATGGGCAGCATCCAGGAGCATCCAGGGGTCTCTGCACAGTTCTAGTTCTATGAAGCAGGAAGGGGGCAGAGAATAATATCTCCCCGGATAGATTGGTGTCCTTAGTTGCTCTAACATGCACTCACTCGAATCTCATGCACTGACACACGCACATGCTAACACCAAATATTAACACACAGCTACATGTTCCATTAGTTAGTGACTTCTTTGGGGGAGGGTCATTGCGTTGTGTGTTTATTGAAGTGTACTTTACTCCAATATCTGGTTTTACATCTTAGACATTTTAGCAATGAGAATCAAAGTGGGCTGAGCCTTCATTTTATGTCATTTTTTACTGAATCTGCAAGGCCCTTTGCCTATTAAAACCTAAATAATATGCAGAACTCTTGCAAAATGCCTTTAAGTAGAAACATTCCACTTTTTAATTAGCATTAACATTGCCGGATGAGCAAAAATGTTATAATATGCATTCTATAGTTATCTAATAAACACATTTTTATAGTAACATCGTGGAGCTTCCATGCTACAACCCAGCTGTTTTTTAAATTGCTATTTTTTACAAAAAAAATCCAAGCTGTTTTGAATATATTTAATGATGCCAAAAATTTAATGGTACTTGCCTACAGCTACATTTGATCCTCTAGTATTATCTCTATTTTACATTTTGGAAGCAATACAGTATTTAGTAGACTAGTATGAAAGCATATTCTTGATTTCAAAATCAGAAAATCAGTGTAGTGCCAAATTCTGTTACTGGGAATGCTGTTTTCAATTTACATTTTTTGTTGGGAAACCAGACCAGCAGAACAAAAGAATAATCACTAATATTGGTTATTTTTATGATGTTAACAAAAAAAGGGTATGGGGGAAAATGTTTGGATTGCAACTTGATTGATTAGTTGTCATTAAATGCAATTAAAACCTGGTCCAGCCTAATATTTAATAATATAGGTTTCATGTATTTTTTAATGCATTGCATACTAAAAAAATATATTCTCACATATTATAGATTTAATTTAAGAATTTTTATAATATTCTGTTCATGTAGCCGGCAACAGAGAGTATGAGGAATTTAACGCTGCGGCTTCGTAATGACAAGAATACAGAACATAGAACAGGGAAAACGACTCTAGTTTGTTACCAAAACAGTCACATTTTTGTTTCTGCAAACATGTGGCACACCCAAAGCCTGAGAAAAAGTAAAATAAATAAATAAACATCAGAACATACTGAACTTTTAACAAGAACATAATTAAATAGAATATAAAAAGTCAATGTAGAATTTTATCCTAAGTTGGCCAAATGGACTGTGCAATTTGTGAGACAATTAATGGGCTTCTACTGCGTAGGGACATAACAAAAGCACTTTAAACATCCCAGCACTCTAACATGTCTAAAGGGACCCATGCCAGGGCATGCTTTTTTCATTGCTAATGCCTTTTTTGGCTGGCTAGTTAGGAAAATGGACCAAAATGGACTATGAAATAAAGAAATAACAGAAAATAATTTAATTTAATCGTCTGGTGAAGCATACACCTAGATTTCCAGTTAAGTTTAATAAAGCCTGTGTGTAGATTTGTATGGAGAAACACTATGAATTCCGGTGTGGTGCCCCTCTGGTTTTATAGCTGTAGAGGAGATGTGTAACTACGAGACGCTAGGAACAATATAGGGAGGCCAAGTCTATTATTAGAAGATAAAGAGTATTCAGAGTGTGCTTAACGATCCAGTTCAATAAACAATTACTTATTATTTATATATATTTACCCTTGTCATGGTAGGCAGAGCTCAAAGCACTTGTCCTTGTCATGCTCAGTGTTTGAGGTCCCACGGTGACAACATTCTATATAGGAACCTTTGATAATTTCTAACGCATTGATACCATATCATATGGAGACCCAGTCATGGATTCAATTTTTAATAGCAGTTTGAAAGAAAGTTCTTGTTTACGATTAGGGGGGATATTAATGGATTCAGAGATCCTGCTGGTACAATTAGGTGATCCAGGTCATATGTGATGACAGCACTAAAACAAATTTACAATATTACATTTCAGGAAAATCTACTGAACTTGTTCAGGCAAGATGATCTCAAAAGAAGTTGTGAAATTGGTAATTGTACATTTACTTAGCCCACCACACACAGGTACTTGAATATATTGACAATTCATACACAATGGAATGAGTTAAAATATTGAAACTCCTTATACCCACCATGGACACCAAAGACATTTTCCAGGTCGATGCTTCATATCAACATTTTGTTCCAGAATCACTCATTATAAATGTCTGTTGGTCCTGCTTCAGTACAGAATCCCATGTGTTTCACTCAAAAGTTTACATTTCTCACTATTCTTTCCACCCTTTGAAGTCTGCCCTTGTAGCATGAATGCTCTTTGAACTATTTCTACATTACGGTCATTTGGCCATGATCACTAGAGAAAAGTTTAAATGTCAGTGATATATAAATCTACAACAAACTTTGTCTTTCTTGTTAAAAAAAATGATTTATGTGCTGAGAAGATATAACTAGGATCTCGTCTCCCTGCCAAGGACAAAGTGGACACTTATTTTCATAGCATGAGGGCATTTTGCCATGTGACTTAATGGAGTTTCAATATATTTTCAACTCTGCCCCAACATTTCAGTTGCCCAAATCAGGACTCCTGTGTTGAGGGGCTGACAAGAGGCAGGGTATAACCGGCCCCAAGAGTGGACAGGTATGAAGTGTGGCCACCCAGCTTACCTGAATATCAGCCTAGTGTCCTCTGGAAACAAAGTGGGGGCTCCTATGAAGGTCTTTGCTGTAACCATACCTGTGCGCTTAGGGAAGATCAGATGATCTCCCCAACAATCCCATGCACCCCACTGCCAACAAAAGCAGAATAGTTTGGGCAGCTCCCAAGGATACTGCCTGACTGCCCCATGAAAACAGACAGCTGGGAAGTATATTAGGACCTCTAAGCCTATTTAAAAAGGCATATTTACAATTAAGTTAGAGAGCCTGAAGTGAATGGACACTGCTGCCAAAGGCACTCCCACTGCTGTAATGGAGGCACCTGCACTGTCAAGAGCCTTGTTTGCGGGTTAGGTATACAGTTACGCCTTGGTCCTTCAGTCCCAGCACACTGACTGTCTGAGTTCCGAAATATGATATCATTTCACTGTGCTCAGTTCGTGAGGACCACAAGGTGGACTTCCCACTCTTCAGCCAACAAAGGTAGAGGTATGTGTGTATGTTACTGTTTGGGTAAGTATGTTACTGTGTGTAAGTATGCCACTAGACTTCCTCAGCCACCAAAGGTAGAGGTGTGTGTTAGTATATGTGTGTGTATGTTAGTATGTTAGTGTGTTGAAGGAGCTTGAGGACACCCATCGTCTCACAGAGGGAGACATTAAGGTACTCTGCACTCCTACTTGCTGAACACAACTTTAGAAATTTAGAAGTGGGTATATGTGAAAGGTTGAACTTGATGGAACACACACATCTATATGTGTGTGTGTGTGTGTAAGGGCAGTGTATGTGTATACGTGTATTTATGGGCAGGTGTGTGTGTAAGGGTCCTTGCTTGTATCGGTGAGTTCCGTGAGATTAAAAAAAAAATAAAAAAATCCCTCTTTCACATTTTGAAATGTTGGGAGGTATGTAACAATAACACACACAAAAATATGCAGGTTTGTACTATTTGGTTAGTTTAACCACTCCTGTCACTTAAAAATGACATCAGTGGAGTATACCAACCTGCGTATATGTTAACATTTTTAAACACACAATATGGTAGTTTGAGAGGAATGCCCACAACATAATGAAACCAATAGAGCCAAGCAGAATAAAAGGTCTCCAAAACTGCCAAGTAGTATGTTAAAATCTGTTATGTATGTAAGCCCTGGCTTACTTCTGCAGGCAAGTGTATCTTATAAATATATATATATATATTACATGGTAGTATGTTTCATATTATAATCTGAATACTATTTAATGTTAAAATTAAGAACTTGTTCTCATGCTTATCATACACACTCCAACACATTTCCCAGCATAAGTCTTTGCTTGATAATATTTTGTTTAGAGGACTTTCCATTGTTGAGTTCCTTGTTTTAACAAACTACAGGTTTCATTTACATAATAAATCCTTTTTGAAGGCCCGCTACTACCGTATTTAGGGACATCTCCTATCGCTTGCTGGTTAGTTTAAGCATCTCCAGTACAATGTCATTAATATCTCATGTTCATAGACACAGCCAGG
>VKOC01004056.1:0-20905 GCA_009364415.1 Spea multiplicata
CTTACCGTTATGATTAATGGTTTATAAAAATACAACTATATGAGAAAACAATATATTAATTTGTGTGGGGTACGGTAAATGAGAAAGAAGGACATTACGGATGAACAGAGACTTAGTAAAAACACAAAAATTGCTGCTGCCCTTTAGTGTAAAAAAAGCAGTGGTCCTGAAGGGGTTACACAACTTTTTTGCTCCTTTTTCTCAGCGAGCCTCCACAACAGGAAGAATTTGGTTGGCTTTATATCGTTAAATCAACAAGATTTCTTGTTAAACATTGTGTTATGCATTATACAGGTTCAGAGCCTTTCTTGCTAGTGTCGGTCCTGAAAATTGAAGCAAGGCGTCTGAAGCCACAATTCTCCTGCAAACCCTCCCTTCAATGCATAAACCCATGTGAATGTCAGATATAAAATACTGCATCCTATACACGAAGCGCTACTTTTCAAAATTGTATTTATAGGATATTTTGTCTCGAAGAAGCTCATATTTAGGTACTAAGAGCTTATCACAGGTGGTGGTAACTTCCAGTATTAATCCAAAATCTCTGCAATAACAAATAATGGATTTTAAGCAGGAAAGGCTTATTTTGTAGCCATGCCAGAGCTAGCGGGGCAGGAAACGTTGTGCTGTGTACGTTATCAGTGGAAATGGTATGTTGGGAGGTCATATTTTTTCACATTTCCTTGTCTTTCAAATTCTGTTTATCCAACCATTTAGATTGTAAAAACAGCAAATGTAAGACACTTTAGCAAATAGGTTTAGGTGAGTTTCTTAAGCGAACTGATGATGAGGCCAAGGGTGTCAGCTGGCCTTGCCCACATCTTTTAGGGATTAAAGAACAGCAAAAAACGTTCTCCGTTTTAATTCTTTCCATTAATCAGAATTATTTTTTAACTTCTAACATTTAATATGCTTACTCATAATCTGTAGCATTTTGTCCCGTTCAATTCAAACCCTTTTTTAATGACTTTGAGACCAATTTTCTTATGGGATCACCTGCTTCAATTGGTGCTTTTTGGATTATACCAGGTTTTTGGCCAATTTCCGAGAAAGTTATCCAGTGCAGACCTTTCGAAAATAATGAAACAAATAAGGAACTGTGATGTTTTCACATATTAATGTGTTTCAGCTGCATTTGATGGCACTGGTGGGCTGACCAGGGAACCCAGCAAAGCTCCCAAATATAGTTTATACCTTTCCTACAGAACCTTTGATAAAGATTGAAAGGTTTGAACCCTGGGCTATATTCAAGCGGCAGAGCTCCATTGTACCGATAACGGCGGCTCTTGTTGTTTAATTTATGTTGATAAATACAATCATGATGTATTAAGTATATCACTTACTGCGCATACATCAGAGACTAAGGACCACAATAAAATAAAGAGATTGGGGCAGGGTTGGGCTTGCAGGGTGGGTTATTATCGGTTATTGCCCTCTGGGCTGCTCTGATTTGAAGATTTTGTCCCTCTGCCTTAAGCCTTTTTTGAGTGCTTTACTTGTAATTCCACATACAGCCACTAAGTAAGCTAAGGTATCCTTTCTGTGCTGATTTTACAGACTTTTTACGCAGCCCATTTCTACAAACGGATTGAGTATTATTGTTCTTGCCACTGATGGTCAAATGCTTGAGTTAAACGGTGCTAGCCGTTAACTGTCACGCGACAGGTTTAATAGCATCGTCGTTCATACATCTCGTGTAGGTTATCTAACATTGCAGAGACTGTTGTCATGGTAACCTCACGCTGGAGACGTGTACTGTAAGAACCGGAAGCTCCCTGTCGTCGCAGTCATTTCCTGTGGCAGGTGACAGCCATCTTTGCGGTGCAATATACCGGGAGGGGGGTGTCTAAGCTGTGTACAATAAGGATCCAAGCCATCCGCGGACACCGAGCTCTAGGACCGGACACCGCGTGTTCCGTACAGGTAAAGCTGCGGTCTCGTGTCGTTATTTTTTGTTTCGGGATTTAAGATCGAGTGGAGGGAAGGAAGCATAGGAGCCGGAAGTAGATAACCAGCTGATGGTAGGAAAGTGACAAACTCCTCCCATCGCAGTTCTTCTTGGCATAGCTGCTTGGAAAGGGTTAATCCCAGTCATAACACTGTGACGACCCATTAAGCGTTTACAAAAAAACTGTGGCTCTTAAATAACCTTTCTGTTGGACAGCTTCATTCATCCCAAAATAATACAATTAAAGATTAACAAAAAAATGAATCCGGGATTGTATTTGGGGTTTTTTCCGTCAGAGTGGGGCTTTTCATTGAAGTATGGCATGGGTGGGTACTTTTGCATGGCATATTTTGTTGTCAAGCCCCTGTCCTTGCTGTTAATAAAGCTGGAAGGAATTGAAGGCGTTTGCCAGGTCAGACAAGCAGGCTCAATGTCAAATCCCTTCCTGGTTTTAATCCCATGAGCTCTAGTTAATGAGAAATAATTTCTCCTCATGTTCCCTAAAATTGGGTTTACATGGTTACTTTGTACACAGAGCTCTCACCCCCCCCATCTGTCCATAGATTGTTATAAATAATTATAAAGAAAGCAATAATAGCCATGAGCTACATACCCAAAAGAGTTTATTAGCGTTTCGCCCACCTCCCTACTCGTTTCAGCACAGAACCAATATGTGCCTTTAAGATAAAACTATTTTGCTGGAGCTGTGACTCAGCTGTTACTTCTTGTCTTCTGTTACTTTTTGGATCATCGATGGTCTCGCCTTCTGACATCATTTCAGTAATAGATCTGATCAAGGGAGTTTAACTGTTCAGAGAGGTAACAGCGATGGCTCCTGTCCCTTTCACGTGATATATTTTCCATATAGCTATACCCCCATTGCCCACCTGCCTTGTTAGCAGGGCTTCATTATAGTGTAGATGCCTGGAATTGGGGTCATTAAAACAGACAGTATCGTTGGGGGGTAGTGCTAGCATTATACGGCAGTGCCCTGTTTATTGTTAGAAGCTCTAACTACTAGCCAAACTTGTTCTGTCAGCTAATATTGCGAAACTGCTTGTATTTTGCCCTCTTTGTGCACTCACTATGTATGGTCCAGTTGCCAAACTGTGAGGAATCTGAGCATTTCCACCAATTCATAATCGATTTTGCACAACTTCTTTATAAAGTACATTTTAAGTTATTATTATTCTTTATTGTTTTATATAGCGGCATCAGAGTCCGCAGCGCTGTACAATGGGTAGACAGGACATAACATGTAGTATGTAACATAACAAGATGACATATAGGAACAACAGATGAGGAAGGCTTACAGGTTTTGATCGTAAAAGGTGAACGCTGCCCTGGCTGGAAATAATTTCCTCTTTTATTTACTCCAGTTTAAAAATGTATTTGTACCAAAAGACCCAAAGAAATCCCTGTTTGAACTTGATCACATAACTCATATGAGGTATTCAAGATAAATATGATGGGGGGGGGTCTTTCTATTCTTGCTTTGTACTTCTATTGTCGGCGCTAACAAAAAATGGTTTATAATCTGTGTGCTGTGTGCTGGACAGGTTTGGAAATGAAAACCTCTCGCAAGATAATTGCCAGTTCCTTATAACTTTGTTCACAGAAAAACCCAGAGGTGGTTACACGTTTAAATATCTCTAATTACACAGTACTGATGTTCTGCAATTGCTAAACAGCCATACTATAATTAATTAAAACCGGCTCATTTGTAGACTTTTTCATACTGGCTCTGGATACTAGGAGTTTAAGTCCTTCAACAACTAGAGGTGACAAACATCCATAGATTCGTAGTGCTAGAATAAGTATTATCTAAATACACAGGGCTATGCGGTAGCCTCCTTTGCTAAGTCCCTGGAGGATCTCTCGGATTCCTTTTATCTGCACAGGTATGTGTAGGTTTGTACCGTTACTGGGTATGATCGACCCTTTGTGCCCTCTCCTTCCCCCTCTCCTGTTTTCTTCCTGTTGAATGGGGAGTTGTTCCGTTTCTTTCCTTCCTGTAGCCTCAGCTGACAATTCTGAAGATTATCCTTTCACAGCGTGTCCCTCTCTCCTCATTGCAGCACAGTGTGAATTCCCGCAGCAAAGATGACGGACTCTAAGTATTTCACCACCACCAAGAAAGGTGAGGAAAAGAAGGGATGTTCTGGTGGGGAAGGTGTTCCCAGTATCATTGGGAATAAGTTATTCTTGTGATGCTAAAATTTGACCCTTTTTTTTTTTTTTAGGTGAGATCTTTGAGCTCAAAGCGGAGCTAAACAGCGAGAAGAAGGAGAAGAAAAAAGAAGCTGTTAAGAAGGTCATTGCTTCCATGACAGTAGGGAAGGATGTCAGGTACACAGTGGCAATTGGGTTTCACTGTATGGGCACTGTTATCGGTATTGCATCTTATCTCGTTTATCTGTTAATTAAGGACTGTTGACACTGAATAATTGCAAGAAAGATGGGGGAAAACGTCATTTTTCCATTTATCCTGGTTGAGTGCAAGTATGCAGGCAAGTTGTGGCTGAACTTGTAATTGTGGGATCTGATTCTCTCTTTCTGCAACAGTGCCTTGTTCCCAGATGTGGTGAATTGCATGCAGACAGATAATCTGGAGTTGAAGAAGCTTGTATATCTGTACCTGATGAACTATGCCAAGAGCCAACCTGACATGGCCATTATGGCCGTCAATACCTTTGTTAAGGTAAGTTTTGACAAATTTGCGCTACACTTTACACACCCAGTTTTGTAATCTTTTTGTTATCCACTGTGTTCCCACAAATATGTCTATATATTCACAACATGGTAAGAGTAACATAGAAGCTGTTGACCTTCCTTTTGGTGCAAGTTTTTCACTTGTCAAACATTCTGGAGGGTCTAATGAGACCCCCCCCATACACATGCACTTAATGCGACCCCACTGATTTCATTGGGAGTGCTTTCCTGCCATTGATTGGCAGCTTCAAGTAGTCCATGAGAGGCGCAAAATGCCAGACTCAGGAGCTGCAGCTTCTTCCTAAGGTAAGTATTATTATTATGCACAGCAGTCAGAAATAACTAGTGGCTTGTTCCACCATAATCTCAGAAGCCCCCAGTTGAGTCATTTGTTCTTTGTGTAATTTTTCCTTCAGGACTGTGAGGACCCTAACCCACTCATCCGTGCGCTAGCTGTACGTACCATGGGGTGTATCCGAGTGGACAAAATCACAGAGTATTTATGTGAGCCACTGCGGAAGTGCCTGAAAGACGAAGACCCATATGTGCGTAAGACCGCCGCCGTTTGTGTGGCCAAACTACATGACATCAATGCGCAGCTAGTGGAAGACCAGGGATTTCTTGACACCCTGAAGGATCTCATCTCTGACTCTAACCCAATGGTAATCACGCTTTTTTACTTTCTTCTAAAACAAACAGTTTCTAAAATATGTATTACAAAATGGACAGTTAAACTTGGTAACTTTTACTGGACCGATAAGCTTTTGTAACTTTACATGTTTTTCTATGTTGGTCCAATAATCAGTACCATCTTTGACTTAACAAATCTTTTTTTTTTTGTACAAAGTCTGATTGCAAATTAAAAAGTGTCATCTATAAAACCAACTCATGAAACTTTGCCAAACATAGCTGCAATTTAAATGATCTAACATTAATTTTAGCATGTTTTTTTAATGTGCCTTATCAATTGGCTTTTAATATTATTGCCCTCTCTTTCGGCCCAGGTTGTAGCCAATGCAGTGGCTGCCCTGTCAGAGATTGCAGAGTCTCATCCAAGCAGTAATCTGCTGGACTTGAATCCTCAATCCATTAACAAACTGCTCACTGCCCTGAACGAATGCACTGAATGGGGTCAGATCTTCATCTTGGACTGCCTTGCGAACTACATACCGAAGGATGATCGTGAAGCTCAGAGGTAAATTCTCCTATTAAGTATGGAAGCCTGGAGGGTCCATAGTTTGAGATGGAGACTAATGGTCTATTGCAATGAAAGGAATTCCAGTATACCGTTGCAAACTGTTTCAGACATGCAATGTAATTGCATGATAACCTAAATTGTGACCTTCATTTTACTTAAGAATCATTTGTGTATTCTTCAAGTAAAACTATGCCTGGATCAAGAGTGTGTTTCTGATACCATAAGGGTCAAGGATAACAGAGGCAAAGTAGGACAATTAGTGCTGTATGGTATTTAGAAGTAATGGTTGTTATCTAGATGATGCAACTTGTAGTCTTTATTCCAATGACAACCTTGTTCTCTCAACAGTATTTGTGAACGAGTGACACCTCGGCTCTCTCATGCGAATTCAGCCGTGGTCCTGTCTGCGGTAAAGGTTTTGATGAAGTTCATGGAACTCCTTTCCAAGGACTTGGACTATTACGGGACGCTCCTAAAAAAGTTGGCCCCTCCTCTGGTTACCCTTCTCTCTGCAGAACCCGAGTTGCAATATGTTGCATTGCGCAACATCAACTTGATTGTGCAGAAACGGTAAGAAATCCATCTGGCAGTACTCGGGCAGTAAGTGCTTTCTCCTGCCGTACCTAAACCAATGCTCGTGTTCCTCACAGACCAGAGATCCTAAAACACGAGATGAAGGTTTTCTTCGTGAAATATAATGACCCAATCTATGTGAAACTAGAGAAGCTAGACATTATGATCCGCCTAGCCTCACCTGCAAATATTGCACAGGTCAGTATGTCTCTATTTTAAAGCATTTATACAAGTGCTCCAGGTTAATAAAATAAATTGGGGGTTGTTTTATATCAACGATGTGTAGTGTTTTTCGTTATAAGGAAGTCACAGTTATCTCATTCGTTCAGGTTCTAGCAGAGCTGAAGGAATATGCCACAGAGGTGGATGTGGACTTTGTTAGAAAAGCTGTGAGAGCAATTGGACGATGTGCCATTAAAGTAGAGGTAAAAAAGGCAGTGCTGTGTGTGTGTATATATATAATATATATATATATATATATGTGTGTGTGTATATATATATATATATATATATGTGTGTGTGTGTTTCCCTGTCGCCTTTTGCTATTTCTAATCATCCCCCCTGTACTCCATATCCGTCCAGCAATCTGCCGAGCGTTGTGTCAGCACCCTGCTGGATCTCATCCAGACAAAAGTGAATTATGTGGTACAAGAAGCCATTGTTGTGATAAAGGACATCTTCAGAAAGTACCCTAACAAGTAAGCTATTTTTATATGTGATACCTGCTCCGAAACACTGTTGCTCTGGGAAGTGACATGCACTTACCAGTGTCGCTTATTGCGTTTCATCGGATTGTTTTTATTTTCCTTCATTAAGGTACGAGAGTGTTATCTCAACATTGTGTGAGAATCTTGACTCACTGGACGAGCCAGAGGCGAGGGCTGCCATGATATGGATAGTGGGGGAGTATGCGGAGCGCATTGATAATGCTGATGAACTGCTGGAGAGCTTCCTGGAGGGGTTCCATGACGAGAGCACACAGGTGGGTTGTGTGTGAGCAACGTTGGCACACTGTATACTTGTTTGTGTTTTGATAAGTATTGCCTGTAATGCAAGTAGATTTATTATGTTTGTTTTGCAGTAGCTTGATGGTAATTGATGAGACGGTACATGTTTTTTTTTTCCTCTCACTTTTTCCCCCCATTGTTCTCACTCTGCACTGTATTTCATATATGCGGTGTGTGACTCTCTTTCGCCATTAGCTGTGTTATACAGTAAGATATGTACGATGTTCCATGTGCATTAAAGTTAAGACAGGGGAACTCCAACTCTGGCCAGCTTGTCTCCATTATGTAATTATGATGTGTAGACAAGAGCTTAAAGCATTATCGGATTATACAAACTATTTAAGCTTTGTCCTGTGCTCAGGATGGAAGTATGGATTTATATGTCTAAAAACACCCCTATTTTATATTACAATGAATATAGTGGGTTTACAGCTGGATTTAGGAATTGAACTGGATTTATACTTTCTGGTGCAGGTGCAGCTACAACTTCTAACAGCCATTGTGAAGCTCTTCTTAAAGAAACCAACCGAGACCCAGGAGCTGGTGCAACAAGTGCTAAGCTTGGCAACTCAGGTGTGTCTGGAAATACTTGATTTGTCTTAATCCTGAATTAACTATATTTTCCTTTTTTTTGTAAAAGGCAAAAGCATCAGGTCTCCTGCTGTCTACATAGGAATAAAAATAATATATATATATATAGTGTGTTTATTTGTACTGGCGAGCAAGGGGGGGGGGTTCTAGGCTTTATTTCTGTGTATATTTGCAGGTTTTTGTGTTTGGGTGTTTTTTTTTGTTTTAGTATTGAGATCCTTAACAATATGCGGTTAACTTATAAGTCTTTTTACTTTAGGATTCAGATAATCCAGATCTTCGGGACCGTGGCTACATATATTGGCGACTGCTCTCTACAGACCCAGTTGCTGCCAAGGAAGTAGTACTGGCAGAGAAACCTCTGATTTCCGAGGAGACTGACCTCATTGAACCCACTCTTCTGGAGGAGCTAATCTGTTACATTGGGACTCTAGCCTCCGTCTACCACAAGCCTCCTAGTGCTTTTGTGGAAGGCAGTAGAGGAGTTGTACCCAAGAGATTGCCACCACGCGCAGGCTCGTGAGTATTACATGGAGTTGCTTGTAGTTCTTAGGTGCATTGTAAGCAATCATCTTCTTTTAACATTTTGGTGTATTCTGGTTTTGTTTTTTTGTAATACTTTATCCAGATTGCAATAGACATTTGTTCTATCGTATATGTGTCCTGGATTCCAATACTTTGGAGGGCAGAGATGGAGTGGGGAGGTGATACCTTTGAGTGTCTGAAGGCTGGCCAGTTTTTTGTGTAGATATCAACGTTAACCCAATATTCAGCAAGTGAATATTTGGAGCCACAGTCACTAATGCTGACCCTGCTGGAGTGGTAGAACTTGATGGGCATGTGATAACATCTTCACTTGTTGTGCATTCAAATCTTTAACTTGGATGTTAAGTATTTGCAAAGCTGTCTCATATTTGACTAAATTTCCTCTTTCCAACAGGAGTGAGAGTGCGGAGAGCCCAGAAGCTGCACCTGTAGGAGCTCCGCAGTCCGAAACTCACCCTTCAGTCATCCCATCACAAGGCGATCTGTTGGGTGATCTCCTCAACCTGGATCTGGCCCCACCTATCAGTGGACCCCCTCTAACCACCAACTCTGTACCTCTTGGTGGTGTGGACCTCCTGGGTGGAGGCCTGGATAGCCTGGTATGTAGTAGAGTAGGACACAAATTAATAGGGTAGACTGCTGGAGTACCATTATATTAGTGGGAGAGGAGTGTTTACTCAGGGTGAATAATTTTGAGAGGAAAAACCCTGTCTGTTCTTTAACCTTTTAGTAAATAAAGTAACCACAGGGTTCTAATGCAGTGTTACTGTAGCTATTTGATGCTAGTGTAAACATCAACCAAGTATATTGGTTGTGCAACACAGAGGTATTTACCATATACACAATACTTTGTTTCTACCATAAATGACTTATCTTAGAACTTCCTTTGTGTTAAATAGAAAACCGATCAGCCTTTCTTACCAGTCATGGTTATAAAAGCCTGTTGGTACATCTCCCATACTCTGTGCTGGTCCCTCACTACCCTCTTCTCTTTTTCCCTCTCTCATTGTTGTCCTGTTGCTGTCTCCTACTGCGGCTTTTGTGTGTCTCTCTTTGCTTCTTCTCTGGCTGCCTTCGCCCTGCTTCCCCTCCCGCTTGCTCCAAAGATTGTGGAAGATACAGAAGGGGTATGCTAGGGGATTGTTTTATGCATTGCATGGTTCCGTGGGTTTTTTTACTCGTAGTTCCCAGACACATCATCTGGGGGCTTCATCTAACAGGTCCCCCTCCTCTCAGAAACATTTGTTATTTCCATCACAAACTCACTAGTGAGAATCCTTCAAAAGACTACCAGGTGCACGTGACGCTAAATCATGTAGCATTTAAATTTCATTTTTATGACACTTGCCCTCTCTCTCTCTCTCTTCAGCTGGGAGGAGACACCAGTGTGAGTTTGGCTGTAAGTATTTATTTCAAGCTTTCATTTTTAGAGATATTAGTCCTTTATCTACAAACCTTTTCTCTGTCTGATTTATTCTTCTAAGTATGTAGACCGGGGGAATCCGAGCTTTCACTTACATAAGCACAAAAGATCAGATCTTTCCTGCTTTTGCAAGCTTTATCTGCCTTTCTGCTTGTCTGCACATCAATTCCCATTTACTGTAAAGATATGTGCGCTACGGAATGTAATGGCGCTATATAAAACAATCAATAATAATAAAAACCTACGACTGACAAATGGATGTAAACAAAATGACAGGTGGCAGTGTTATACATTGTACCCTCCTTCCTACCTTGTTTACAAAAAAATACACATAACCGCAACACACCAAATGTCAGCCGCAATCATGTAAATCTAATGACTGCGTGTATAAGACATGCGCTGTGGAGAGTGGTATAGACCAGCAGCTGTGTCTTCTGGGATAAGTCTGAGCTTTTATCATACACGGCTTTACCAAAAATAGACTGACTTAATCTGCTGTGCGCAGTTTGATTTGTGTGCCAAATAAAAACATCCCTGTAGTCCAATAACAGATTGTTTGGTGAGCAAACCTGCGATGTAACTTTACAGCCCCTTATTACACCTTCATACACGGAATCCGGGACATTTACACGAGATGGCATGCATCAAACGGCTCGCTTTATGGCTGTTGGCTGTCTTTATTGCTTTTGAAGATAGCGCATGGCTTATCTGAACAGTATTCTCCCATACATTTTTTTATGTGACTCCTTAGTTCTTATGTGAGCATTCTTTTTGATTGCCAATGTCTCTATGCAGTAGTTTGCATGTATCCTTGGAGGAGTGGAGAGAAACACATCCTCTGGTCTGAGGGGTTCTCCACTTTCCTCCTCCTTTTTTTGGGTGGGTACATTTTAACTATTTTTTACAATGCCAGTCTGAGGGCTTGGGTCATGTATGGCCATTTATTTCCCATTAGGTCACATTTTTAGTTTTTCACTTATTTTTCTCTGGCTGCAAAAGCCACGGTGAGTCTAAGTCTCAGTGCAGTTCCTTATTTTGTTGGGGGTGTTGGGTGCTGGCCTTCTGGCTGCCTCCCCTCTCCAAAACAAGGCCAGCCCAGCCATGGGGGTTCCAAAGCTTCTGCTTCAGTTCCTGGGATATATCCAAGCATCCTGCCTGGACTTCTGCTCCCACGCGGATGAGGAGGGAGACTGGGACTCCATTGTGGGTTATCATCCAGCAGGGGATCGGTAGTTAGGCATGTGACACCAAATCTTAGTTTAAAAAACCTTTTTTATGTGCAGAATGATTTCACAATGATGTAGGTGTGATTCCGGGACCCCAGCTTATATAGAACACTAATATTCTCCTGTAGCTGAGGCACCCCTTTATTGTCTTTTACGAAGATAAAATGTTTCCTCATTGTTTTGTGTCCAGTACTTCCAGCTGAATGTTGTCTCAGCTCTCCTTGTCACTAAGGCAGTGATGTACCATGTTTTATCCTTCTCCATCAAACCTGAAAGTGATACTGTAACAATAGTTCAGTCATTGTTCCTTTGTTGGACTCTGTTGTGTATTCGATACATGTACCTTTTGTAACCTTTGTCAAATATAAATGACTGCTTAGAATTGCTCTGTGGAAGGAGGATACCCTGGTGATAGATGTATCATCATTAACTGCACCATGCAGAGTTTTGTACCCTTGGATAGGTTGTGTGTATTATTACATTGCCGTAGCTTTGCTATCATCCTTGGTCTAGATGACGTGGCTTTTAGTGTGACGTGGTCTAGATTTTAGTGTGAAGTAACTATTTTACTTGGAGGACTAAACCAAAGCTGTGATTAGAGTTCTATGAATATAGTACATTTAGTGTATCAAGTGTTATTAGTACTTGTGTGCGATATTAATGTGTCATTTAGACCCAAGTTGGGCATTGGTATTTTTAGAAATTTGTAATAAATCCAATGTGAAATTGTTTAGCACTGACAGTAATTGGTTAATCACACAGGTACAAGAACATTTCAACTAGTTTTAACTAATGGAATCTTTTTATTAAATATTACATCTATTTATCTGAGATATATTTAAGATGCTCCTATTTGGATATGGTACACCAGATGTTACAGAAAACATATGGCAAGCAAGTTCAACAGCACACTTTACGGTTAAAGGCATATAATTTAGATTTTTTTTAGTAAGAAAAAAAGGTTAACTAATGCCAAGAACATCATACTCTGCACCAGATTTCTGCATACAATCATTTTTCACCAATATAGGCCATCCTTTGGGACTACGTTATCTTGAACATCATTAAGACCTTAAGCAACGCCTTGCTAATGTCATTGTGCCTGATTCTTCTTTGTCTAGAATCCATCTGGTTTCGCGGCTCCTCCAGTGGCTCCCAATACCCCTGTCTCCTCACTCGCTGGAGGCCTTGGCGATCTCTTTGATTTGGGCAGTGGAACTGGTATAGTCACTGGATCTTATGTGGCTCCAAAAACTGTGAGTCTTTCTGCTTCTTTATGTCCTGTTAGGAAGAAAATGTTGTTTGCGCAGCTACATAAATTGGCATACGTGCTTTGTGTTTTTATCTTGAAAGTGTTTTTCACTGTTCTCATGCTCTGGTCCAGTTGTAGAAATAGTATATATTATAATAGTAACACCCACCCGTTTTAAAAATCAGGCACGCTTTAATAGTTTTGCAGCGCCAAAACAAAGGAAAAGACTTCCACAGGAGCCAGCACATAAAGATCCAATGTGCAAAAAAATGTATTTATTGCAGGTTTGTAATGCACCGCATAGCACACAGCAGGGTGATATCGCCCATAGGGGAAACGTGGTCTTAAATGCCTAACGCGTTTTGCGTTAAACTTCTTCATAGGCAAGCTTTAATAGCTTTTGTTCATTTTCTTGTTGTGTGCAAGGTATGGCTACATGCCATGAAAGGAAAAGGCCTGGAAATAAGCGGCACGTTCGCTCGGAGATCTGGAGCTACATTCATGGACCTACATTTCACTAATCGGGCCCTTCAAGTCATGAGTGACTTTGCTATCCAGTTCAATCGAAACAGGTACAGAAAAAGAACATTTGCAGAAGCTTTTGAGACTAATAAAATGCCTGTATTTGTTTCATACCCTTCTTGTGTTCTCTTCACTTGACAGTTTTGGGCTTGCACCTGCTGCTCCACTCCAGATACCCACACCATTGGCCCCCAACCAGTCCACAGAAGTCTCCCTCCCACTAAACACTATTGGATCCGTCATGAAAATGGAACCTCTCAATAACTTGCAGGTATAGATTCATGCCATCTTTCATGACTTTAGTGTTAACAGTTCATATGACCCTTATTTACAATAATTACACAATTAGAGATACGCATGTGAAACGTTCTGCTTGGTTGATGTGTAAAACCTGTTTGGTTTTTTTGTATCCCTTGACAGGTTGCTGTGAAAAACAATATTGATGTTTTTTACTTCAGTGTTGTGTATCCACTGCACATCCTGTTTGTTGAGGATGGAAAGATGGGTAAGTGTTCGTTAGCTAGGCCATGATGTGTACAGGTCTTATGTTGGTGCTTGACGTGCTGGAAGCTTTTTGTATGCCATTTTAACAGAAGTGGTTTGTTTTACTCGTGACCCTTTTATCCAAACTTTTTATGATTGTCTCTATTTTCAGAGCGACAGATGTTTTTGGCCACCTGGAAGGATATTCCTAATGAAAATGAAGCACAGTTCCAGATTAGGGACTGTCCCCCAAGTGCTGGTGAGCTTTTATGGTCCTTTGTTAACTGTTTATTTAATGCAGAAACAAGTGGGGCTTTCTTGCTGCACACTAGGGTGTTGAGCGTGTCTTTCAGCTAATTGTAAAGTAAATTAAAGGTGAGGGGCTAATCATATCAGCTGCTGAATACAGCTATGTAGTCAAGTGAAGAAAAGCTTAAGCCAGCAGTTTTCCTGTTTATTGCTTTAAAAAAAGGCAATTTTTTTTTAACGAGAGTTTTAGCATACAGAGCAAAAATAAATTCTTCCAAGACTTTTTTACTTTCTTTTTCCAAAGTAATCAGTTGGCACATATTGATCCAAATGAACTTGTATTATCTACATTAGTATCCATTTCTTTGAACTTCTGATATTTGTTTTAGTAGTGGTCAAAATACAATGATCAGTGGTCAGTGACGCATCATTTTTTGGGTCTTTTTTTGCAGCTAGCTACTATATATATGGTGACCCTCGGTATTTTAACATTGTCTTTATTTCTGCAGATATTTATTTATTTTAGAATTATTAGTGAAATAAAATGTAAAGGTCTTGATGAAACAAGGCAGCAGGCAAAGAGGGCAGACCGCAAAAATAATGAAGGCTCCTTATTGCGGAGCAGGACTCCACCAAGTCCCCATAATCGTTAAAATAAATTAATTTATTGTATTGCTGAATGTCGTTCTAATTTGATGTAACAAGGCAATCCTTTGACCTTGATGATGTCAAGGAGAAAGAACAACACCTTAAATGATTTACACGGCCAGAAGGGATAGTGTTTGTGATCACTATGTTTTTCTTTCTGTCTGCAGATGCTGTCAGTAACAAGCTTCAAGCCAGTAACATCTTCACAGTGGCCCGGCGCACAGTGGAAGGACAGGACATGCTATACCAGTCTCTAAAGCTCACCAATGGCATATGGGTGTTGGCAGAGCTGAGGATGCAACCTGGAAGTCCAAGCTGCACTGTAAGAATATATTTATTTTAATGCAATGCCACATCAGCACCAACCAATATATATAGTAGTTATTAAACTATTCATATTCATCAAAATTTGTCCAACATTTTCGTTTCTGCAAATCTCATTTGTTCGTCCAGTTGCCATGGAAACAAGAAATAAACGCATAGAAGAAGTTTAATAAGAAATTTGAGACAAATGGATGGAAGAAAGAGGGACAAAATTAGCTTAGAGTTATAGAGTTAATGATAGTAATGGACTGGTTAAATTATCTTAATTAAGGATCTTAATATAAATCCAAACTTTAGAGACTCTCGCTCTGTAAATGCTCAGATGCAGCACAGCAGTGTCTGTGAAATGAACGGATCCCCTGCCTGCTCTGCTCTTATATAGGCTCTTCATTACTAGTCGGCTTTATTTTTTCTTTGAAAGGTGCAGCACAGCCATTGGACAAGCCCTCAGCATGATGTGACAGGAGCGAGCTGATTGGACAAACAAAGATCAGCTCACTCAATGTCCCTCTTAGTGCAGGGGAAATAGCGAGAGTCTCCTGCTCTTAGTGTAGTTAAAATGACATAGACGGAATGAATGAACAAAGATTTTCGTGTTGCGCACGTTCGATTTTCGTTTCTTCCGTCTAATGTTGCTTCCGTTATGCGGACGAATGGACAAAACGGTAACGTTTGGCACACAAATTAATACTCAAGTCTAGTAGTTATAGGAGCAATCTTTTTCTTTAGTCTGCCTAATGTGCATAGGATGCTAGATGCATGGAGCAGCCAAACACTATGGTAACCTATCCAAATAATGGTGTCATAATGTACATATGTAGCATAAATCTCTTTGACTCGGTTTGTGGTTCTTTTTCTTTCCAACAGCTCTCTTTACGATGCCGAGCACCTGAAGTCTCCCAGTTCATCTTCCAATCCTATGAGATGGTACTGAAGATGTAAGTCTTCCTTTGCTCCACCCGACCTCCTGTGGTTCGGCAGAGGCACCATCCTTCTGATGCAGAGGTTGGACATGGAGGAAGAAGGCTGTTTTGTGCATGTCTGTGCTCCTTTTCTGATTAGGAAAACCAAACATGGACCAAATATTGAAAAGTGTTGATTTTATGCTCATATTCCAAAACCTACCGTATGTAACTCCTTTACTGGCACTCTTGATAGCAAAGTGGTTACATGATTTACTACTCTGGATATGTTTGCTAGATGCTTAATTGTCTCATAAGGGTTAGGTTCTGTGTACTGCAAAACATGTGGACCTTGGATTAAAAACGTGTAAATATATAAAACCAAAACAAGAAAACCTCTTTTATATTGGCTTGTTTGACCGTAATTTTGTAAATGAAGATATTGTTAGGTAAGGGGTTCTGTTTGATTGAAATGCCGTAAAGTTGTGGAACAAGCAAATTGCAGCACTCCTTTTAATATATTAAAACACACACATTTTATTGTGATCCAACAGTGGCAAAAAAAGGCATTTACAAGGAAATAGGGCTTTATAGCATTTTAAAATTGTTTCGTAATAATATCATGACGTGGTGTTTTCACAACCCCCTTTACAATGAGATTTTTTGTTCTTTACGCTGTTCAACTTATTGTTGGATGTCGGTAAAAACAGTAAAGGTTTTTAACAAGGTGCTTAATGTAAAAAAAGAAAAGTATGGCCGATGAGTGTAATTATATACATTGTTACATAAAAAATGTCTTCACATCCACAAAAGAAACCAACGCGTTTAATTCCTTAACCTGGTTAAATATCTTAACACCTGCCCCCCACCCCCGACACAATATTTGGCGTTAGTCAGCAATTGTCATACCAGCAAATTACGGTAATAAATATGCATCACGTTAAAGTCATTTCTTGGTACACGGAGTGAAATTAAGTCATTTTGGGTACACATTGTGAAAAATTAGAAATCAGGACAATTTTCTTTTCATCCTATTATCTCTCTGAGCCATGAATAATATAGAATATATAAAGAAATATTATTGTCTCCTGTTCTGTACATTGATGACATTGAATAAATGTGACTATTTGTAGTTTAAGTGCTGAAACTGAAATTTTGTTATGGGGTGTCTGAAAGTCGAAGCTCACATTTTGTAGCTGTACTGTCGTACTAAAGCTTTTTAATGCTGTGAAGGGGATTTAACAAAATTTGCGTAATATTCCATCATGGAAATTTCAGTAATTACCACCTGTGGGAATTGTATACTAAACCAGTTGAGGTTTAATAATATATAGTGAGACTCTTGGGTTGAAATGATTTAATCTGGCTGCAATTCACTTGGAACTTTGTGATTGGGTGTATGAGCCCATGCACTAGTTCTTATGTGTCATGGAAATGATTTCAATTGTTAATTATTTTTTTTTTGGATTTTGTATGGGCTTGTCTGCTATACAATAACAGACTTATTAGTCAGTCTGATAGACAGCTATATCTCCCATTGTGTGTCATTCCCTCTTTATCGAGAGTTTATAAACTAAGTTTGGATGAACTAGTGTGTACAGTTTCATGCTTGGCATTATGCCACATTAATCACCGGCGACTTGCTGTTACACCCATATTTATATTATGCAGTCTTTATATGTTATCCCAATAAAAGGCTTCACCTAATCTATATATAATAGAAAATTATTCGAGTCGCATAGGCTTTCAACTAATCTTCAGTTTGATCCATACAACCCTAGGGCTTTTTTTTCTAATTATATTATCTTCCTGATCACCATTTTATTTTGTAAGGGCAGAATTAGGCATACATTTTTGAAAGCAAAACTTAAAAAAAAATTAGTGCACGCTCCAGAACTTTATAGCATCAGACAATGTATATTTCAAGTTGAACAACTGGATCTTGGTCTGGATAACATAAAGTTCAGAAAGTAGTTGTTTCCACTG
The DNA here is from genome assembly GCA_009364415.1 of Spea multiplicata. Taxonomy (NCBI): domain Eukaryota; kingdom Metazoa; phylum Chordata; class Amphibia; order Anura; family Pelobatidae; genus Spea; species Spea multiplicata. The sequence continues at coordinate 17,591 of VKOC01004056.1, forward strand.
AAAGTGAAATCCCTGAAGATCAGGCTGAAATCTACAGGAACATCTGGAAACACTTAAATGTCCCCTACAGCTCATCCTCTTGTGCTGTAGAATATGAGTTTCAGCAGTTGTTATGGAAACAAGACATCATAGTGTTAGCTTGACTGAATAGGGAATTGAGAGGGTCCTAATGAGGTCAGTCAGCTATTCAGGAATATATTGGGTGTTGGATCACTCTATGTGCCTTTTTATAAATTCTATGGAGTCCCTGCCATAGTACACACGCCACATTACTGTCATCATGGGTTTGGACAACCAAGCATCTGCTTGTGTACATTGGCTCTATATACCTTCCCCTGGTGATCATAAACAACAATAGGTCGTGTTTATTGTCCCATTAAAACGGGTAACATTAGTATTGTTTTCTGTGCAATTTCATGGAGCTTGTATGTTTAGAACCCAGATACCTTTGCTATAATACCCTTTGGGTTCAGTGGTAGCAGACTATGTACAAGATGAATGTTTATTGAGATGTGAGGAGCCGCCTTGCCTCAAAGCAACTACTCCTCCGTTTCTTTAGACATGTTCCAGCAGAAGCCCTTCATCCCTTAAGGTATATGGCAAGTTTGCACACTGTTGATGATGATGTTGGCTTGCTTATGGCACACGCAAAGCTCACTTGGCACATCATACGCTTTCCTGTTGCAGCACATTGTCTGTTGCCCTAATGAGCTATTTGGTTTTGAGGTGAAATATTAAATATGGAATAAACCATTTCTTTCAGCAACACAAGATAACTCACTAGGTAGTAAACAATTTCAGCTATTTACTGCAGTGAAAATGCTATATAATCCTATTTATATCCAATGCTCATGCAAGAACTGTGTATATCAAGTCAACCCATTCACCATGTACTAGTTACTGTTCATTGAGGGTGAACAGAAGGTGAATACTTCAATGTATATTAAACCCCTGCTTCATTGCTACCACAGCTGCCCATAAAAGCATCTTTGGTCTCTGCAAGCAAATCAACACTTCAGTTCACCCGCTACAATATGCATCAAGAAGGGCCCACATTGCTGAACTTCTGCGAGTGTCTCTGTGTGGAATTGTGAAATCAGCAAAATGGTTTTAAGGGCAGGAGAAGGTCACTGGGCCTGGCCCTTCATGACACATAAACGAGTCAGTGAGTCACTGGTTTTCAACTCTTTTGCAAACCGTCTTTAATGAATTATGAGAACAACCACCTAAAATCACTTACATTCACCTGCAGCATATTTAACAAAATGAATATGATTTTGCAACACTAACAAAGACATGTAATAACTAGCATGACAGCATGGCATTATTAATGGTTTCACGTGAGTCCTTTGACAAATAGGAGAGTAAAGCCACCAGAATATTTCAATATGGTTACCATATGTCCTCTTTTTCCACAGACGTGTCCTCTTTTGAACGCTAAAATTTCTATTCAGTCAGGTTTTTGAAAATATGCCTAAATGTCAGGTTTTTAAAGCAAACTGCATGGGCACAGAGAAAAGGAGCACGGGTAGGGAGCTATGCCAGCACCGACTAGTGTCACGTTTTGAAGGTCCGGCTGTAAGTGTGACGTCACTTCTGGGGACGACTGGAGGGGAGCTGGCGTCAGCACTGGTGGGAAGGGACCTTTGGGACACACCTGAGAGCTATATTTTTTGTGTGGACGTGCATAAGTTACAGTACCTTGCAAAAGTATTCACCCCCCTTGGCATTTTTCCTATTTTGTTGCATTACAGCCTGGAATTAAATTGAACCTGTTGGGGGTTTGTATCATTTGATTTAAACAACATGCCTACCACATTGAAGATGCAAAATATTTTTATTATCAAACAAACAAGAAATAAGACAGAAAAACTGAAAACTTGAGGGTGCATAACTATTCACCCCCCCCCCAAGCCACCTTTTGCAGCAATCACAGCTGCAACTCTCTTGGGGTACGAGTTTTGGTGGGCTGCTCTCTCTTGGCAGGTTTGTTGTGGAGCCATATTCTTCTCCTTTCGTTATAATATATTTAATGGTGCTCCGTGGAATGTTCAAAGTTTACGGATATTGTTTTTTATTACCCAACCTCGATCTATACTTTTCCAAAACGTTATCCCTGACCTGTTTGGAGAGCTCCTTGGTCTTCATGGTGCCGTTTGCTTAGTGATGAACCTTGCTCAGTGGTGTTGCAGACTCTGGGGCAGTTCAGAACAGGTGTATATATACTGAGATCATGTGACAGATGATGTGACACTTAGATGGCACACAGGTGGACTTTATTTCACTAATTATGTGACTTCTGAAGGTAATTGGTTGCACCAGATCTTACTTAGAGTCTATTTTAGAATTTTTAGAAGTTTTTTTTTCACCAGTTTGGACTACTTTGTGTATGCCCATGACATCAATTACAAATCCATTTTAATTCCAGATTGTAGTGCGAACAAAAATACCAAAGGGTGAATGCTTTTGCAAGGCACTGTGTGGTGTCCTCTTTTCTGGTCACCACGATATGCTAACTCTAATCTCAGCATGCTATTGTCAGGCACAATGGTTGATGACTCCAAATAAAGGCTTAAAATAAATCACTCAGAGAACGAAATCATTTAAAGTTTCTGTAGAACTGTACACGGCTGTGATCACATTTCCCGTGTGTAAATTCCTGCGATTTGGATGCTGACTTATAAGTGCCACTGGGACAGAGCGCTGCTTGGAGTCACATGAGAGGCAGCGAGCAGTGAATTGAGGGATAGATGATGGGGGCTGATGCTCATTTGTATTCTGCGGCTGTGAAGCCCGGGAATCCTGCTGTGCTCAGCACTAATGTAACAGGAGTGTGTGAGGAGCGATGATGGAGAGGACGAGCTGGAGATAGATGGCTGGAGGCTGGGGGTGCTGCTGTCCGTGGTGCTGAGGGCTTGGGGACAAGGAGGCAGAAGTGGTAAATACAGCATGCCTATAACATATCTCTGTATATTGGGTATTCAGATCAAATCCCATAGCAGGCGCTGAGGGTGAAGGTGAATCAAAGACTCATATTGAAACCAGATCTGCTTATGTCGGAAACAAAGCAACGTGTAGTGCAGGCATGAGATTCATGTGTCACCCTGTTCTGTGACACCACCACCATACACCATCCCTGTGTGGTGTCCACAACAGTGATGTAGTGTCATTCATAAACATCCAGTGACCTTGTCATTATTCAATCACATGACCTTGGATAATGACCTTTCTTAACTGGCGTCTGTAGTGTCAATTTGTCAAAAATTGTATCATCTTTTATTTGTTTTGTCATTTTTTTTTAAAAAATGAATATTT
>VKOC01004057.1:0-52510 GCA_009364415.1 Spea multiplicata
TATATATATATATATATACATCATATAACATATTAAGTTATATGATGTTATTGGTTACTTTAAAATATGTTTTCTTGTGTAATTCTTGATTACATGCAGTTTTAATATGTTTTATGACTGCAGTATCCTGTAGTCGTCTTGTAGTCAAAGTAATTTATTCAAGTAATAGAAATGATATCATTTGGGAAATGAAGCATGTTTTCAAGGTAGACTTGTCAGTTAAAATCTAGAATAGTCAATATGGAGTTGACATTGTTTACCTGGTATTCTTTCCCCAGATATTTACTATTTACAGTTTTATTATACAGGACCTCATCATAAAATGTCTTTTTGGGCACCATAGCCATTCTTCTGTGCCATAGTAATGTGAAATTTCCTTCAAGTGACTGCTTGCCTTTCGGTTCTACAAATAGCCATAGGGATAAGAGAATATGACACAACTAGATATTTGTAAATTGCTAGATTCATCTGATTTTTTTGTATGAGCCGCCTATGCAGTCTCTTTTGGTTTGTGTTAATATGCGTTAAATGTTTTCAGGGGGTGTGTTCTAGGTTTGGCTGTAGGCCATGATTTTTCCGGTACTAGTCTGTGGACCAAAAAAACCTACAGCCTGCAAACAATCTGAATCAGTGATAATTACTAAAAAAAATATTGAATAAACTTCAGACATTTTCGTAAAAAACAATATTCTCTTAACAGATCCAAAAGAGGCCCAGGTGCCAGGGTGCTCAGTCCAGCTTTTGAAACAAGAAGTCCATTCAGGTCCAAATTCTAAATGTGAGGCAGAAACCGTGGAACCCAATGGCGTATTACTTTTTTCCCTCTACTATTAGCTTCTCGCCACATAATCACTATTTTTAAATAGAATCGTATATATTCTAAGGATGCTGATAATCTTTCTGATCCTACTGAGTGGGAAGTAAGCAACATAATCAATAGGTGAGGAGGCAGAAGCCAAACCCTCATGTAACACCATGACAGTCAATACCGCGAAATGTATTTAAATGGAAAAACTGAACGTAATTCAGCAATACTTTACACTTTTCATATCAATTTTAGTACATACCTTATAGACCATATTAGTTAAATAACTTTAACATTGACGTATATAGCATATGACATTGATGCAGGTACTCTTTATAATTTAAAATTTATTTTTCAAATGCCCTATATCCTCCCCTAAAAAAGTTAACAGTTATAATGACTAGGTGGCACTATTGCTTCTCTTTAAATTTTCACAGATTTATGCAATTAAGTACCAAAGAAACATTGTATCAAATGGAATACTTTTTAAAAAAAAAATAAAAAATTTCAATAGAAGCAAAAGATGCTTCCCTTATTTCAACTAAATAAATAGTTTTTTTTTTTTGCACTCGGTACTTCTAAAACATAAAATGTGTCAATAGAAATGAATCGTGAATAACTACCAAACATGTTATTGGGCTCCACGATTCATTTGTTTTGTAATGCCATTGAGGTAATTCCACTGAACTTTCAGACAAAAATGCTGACAAAAATACAACACCAAAAAAATTAAAAAGCTGTGCTGATTCTGCTTTAATTCTGTCTAGTATGTGTATTTTTCACTGTTTCTCTGTTGTTTTTTGCTGTAGTCATATTATGTTGAGTACTTGTCTCCATGTAACGTAGATGTCCATAGAAGAATTATAAATGAGGGTTTATTTACTAAGCTGCAAGTGTCTCCATCAATGTGGTTGCCATATTGCCGTCTTTAGTTTGGCCATTTGATGCAGTGGAATTGACCACATTGGCCATTTTCCCTAGACACATATATATGTTTCACATGTTACCGAGTAGCAACTTGTAAAGTGGCCCCCTGCAGTATTTAGGAGGTATAAAATCACAGAAGGGAATCCATTGCTCGGTTATGAAAGTGCTATTCACCAGCAAGTGAAATGTTTGTGTCCTGGAAATAATAGTGGTCACCCTAAATTGACAAGATTTGCGCCTTACCTTCCCAGCATCCAAAAAGGTGATGGTTATTATGTTTTGTTAATATTTTTGAAAGCATTGCATAATGTGAACTAGGGGATCTGTAAAATTAAAGGAGTTCTTGCTGCACAGAACCCCGAATGGCCACCTCACGACTCGCTGATGCTTAAGCTCCATGAGGTGGCTCTTCGAGCAGGCTGAGTGGGTGCCGGCTATGCCTCCTCCATGCTTCCTGATTTCGGCGCCTGAAATATTGAGTGGTATGCATAACGTGTGCCATTATGTACCAGCCATTTTATATTTTGACTGTGTTTTTATTTGTTATTGTTAACATTATTCATAAAAGGTAGAAAAAAAATTTTCCTAGACATGTCCCTAAAAACATGCCAGTCTGTAAATCATCCAGTTGGCATTGATGGTCACATGCTGAAGCATGTTCCTTTCACACATCAGTTAATTTTTCACTTTGGCTGTAAGCAGTCAGAAAAAATAAACCAACCGTGAAGTGATTTGACAAGGTTCATTTAATTTCATATTTTAAATAAATGATCGGTGTGACTTTATAGGTTAATTCATATTTTTAGGGTTCTTTTGTGCAAAGAAGCATACGTTTACAGTTTTCTAAAGAGTACGTGCTTGGACTGCCTTGTTTTGAGACTCTGTAGTGTAAGTGTAAGCATGTGTATGTATGTGTTTATGTGAATGTCTAACTAGAGCTTTTGGCACCTGGACAGGGGTAATAGCTACAGCCTGACATCACACACATTTTTGGAAGCAAATGGAAGCACAGGGACATTGATGAGAGCGGACACCTTAACTTCCTTGTGGGGCTTGGGGTAGATGGTCTATTTGGTCCATGGAAGGAACAGCCCAGAGAACATGTCTGTGGTCACATCTATAGCCATTGAAACGTGGTTGTGGTTACATTGGCAGTCAAAGCAAAACCAATCCTTTGAGAAGCATTTATCTAGTGTGCCCTGTGACATAAAGCTTATAAGAGTTCTGCGTGCTTAAGACTATGATTGAGAATTCCAAGGATCTAACTATAGCGCAGATCTGTTGCTTACAAAACATGTTTGCGCTGTTATGTGAATTTAATAAATATATTTGTGGATTGTGTTGTTGTTTTATATCCCATCATTGTAATTATCCAGGAGATATACATTTGAAAACAATGGGATCATCTTATACCAGGAAAGTTTAGCTCAGTTGCAGTTGGTTGTAATAGCTGCAAAACTAATTTTAGTTTTTTAAATCACCTCCCATATTGAAGCGGATCTGTTTCACATTTACAGTGTTTTTATACACTAAACAAACTCATATTACAATATTTACAGTTTAAAAAAAAAACGACATAGAAATATTAAAAAGGACCCCTATGCGTATACCATAGCAAGTTATCTTAACTTGCATGTTCCACGCCATTATATTCCCACCACCCCATGATTAGGATGCTTAAGCTTAATGCCGTTGATTGGTTCAGGCAGATTTTGTAAGAGTGGGTGGGGAGGTGTAAGAGATCTTGAGGACATGAAATGAATTAAACATTGCTGGCCCTCAGGGAAGGGGCGGCCCCGAGCGTTTTTTTTTTTTGAACACGGAAAGAGAGAGAAGAGGGGCGCTGGTGGTTTGCGCTACGCGTCGGGCGCCCCTCTCTCTCCTCTGCGGCTGAGTCTCCTCTTCAGTTTGTGCCGGCTTGTAAATGCTGAGCGCCCGGAAGTGGCGTTAATTTCCGGCGCTCAGAATTACAAGCGGCACTGGTGGCAGCAGGGAGACTCGCGCAGGACTCTTTAAAGGTAAGTACCGGGGGGGGGCATCGGCAAAGTTTAAAATGCCGCCCCCCCCCCGACATCGGCGGGGGGGGCGGCATTTTAAACTTCGCCCCAGGCGGCGTTACGTCTTCGGCCGGCCCTGCTACCCTGAGACTTAAAGTTTAAAATAAATACCTCCAAAATAATTACACTGAATAGATTTGATTTTTTACGCTTAAATTTGTCACAATGGCGGTAGATATGTATATATACAAAGTTTAAATGGGCATGCCAGTATTTTACCTATTAATGTCTGCATTGGGGTGCTTAGCCTCCCCCCGATGTATTCCTTTCTGCTTGCTCACACTAATCTTTCTGGGCTTATAGAGTCATAAAGCATTTTAATGAGGAAGATAAACTTTTATTCTCGGACATTATTATGTAGCACTGCACTCCCTGCTGAACTAAAGTGACATGGGGTATATTACCACTGGAGAAATGAAAAGAAAAAAAAGCACATATTTGTTCATGAAAAAAAACAACTCTTTCGTAGTATAAAATGCCACAAAATCCAACTGCAAGCTATTAACAACCAGATTGCCAGTTAATATTCGGGTTTGTAGGCAGACTTTGAAGTCCGCAATGTAGCCACGTTAGCTGAATTTTGTGGGCATTTGGAGTTGGTGTTTGTTTTAGATTTTAGAAATCAGTCCAGTTTAATAGAACTATTATATGTGAACAACACATTCCACATAATCTTCAGCGCTATTCCTTATATCTATGTATAACAGATTTTTTTCTACATTTTAGAAGGATTTTGATTTTCTCTCCATTTAAGAATGATTATAAAAATGACCGGTTACTTTTTTTTTTTGCTCTGTATGAGAGCTGTCATCTTACTGCCAGATCGCATGTTTATAAAAGTGGCCCTGCCACGCAAATTTGGCAATAATAGGTTTACAAAGCAACTGCAAAGCTTTAAATATATTATCACACACCGAGTCCACAAAGCATATTGCATATTCCTACCTGAGCTGACAGTAGGATTACAATAAAGCAGTGTTTTCCAGCTGCGATCTCACATCTGCCTCCACCATAGGCATAGCCCAGCGGTTGAATGCTAATTTTCTTCCAGTTCCTACGACCCTTTATTCATCACTGAGTGATCTTAGGGATTGGAGTTCAATTTGCATGAAATTCCCTAGTTATAGCTTCGGTGGAGGCAGATTTCGTAGCTGGAAGCTATAAATCTACATAACTTAAAACATGGAACATGGAAATAAAATAATGGTGACAAAAGTAATGGTAAGAATTGCTTGATTCAGTTATGGCTTCATCTCAGGTATGATAGTCCATTGTGACTCAACAGATGAATCAACTGCAGTCCATTGCTTACTGAATGTATTTGCAACTTTCCTAAGATAATCACACATCAGTTGTGCTACATAAACTGTACTGTATTTCTGCAGAGATGTTCCATCACAAAAGCATCTTGTGAACTCTCAAGAAGTCCAGTACGATCAGGGCTATAGAATAGGGCTATAGATTAATTATAAATGCTAAATGCTCTGAAGAACCTTTTTAGATTGAACTCTAATAGCATATGCGTTATATATGTTATGAAACTTGTAGCTGACCTAAAGAAATCTGGCACTATTGATTGGAAAGTAACTTTTATGTTTAAAAAAGAACATCTTGTCACTGTGAACAAAGGGCAATCTTACCAACTATTTAACTGATTTATTATGTTGCTCGATTTCTCAATATTACTTGGAAAATATACATTTATAGTTAGATTTAAGTAGTAGTTGATCATTTCCATACTGCAGATGTCTGAAACACAGAGTCATTTTGGAGCTGGTGTATAAAATGAATTTAAAGTTATATTATGAATTTATATTATGCTGTGCAAACAACATGTTCAGCCTGGATTTGGGAACTGCTTATTGCCTATTTGTATTTATTTTGTGGTCTTTAAATGAGCTGTATTTCGCTAAGACAGAAGTAGGTATAGAGTTCCAAGTTTGTTCTAGCCAGGATATTAAATAAAACTAAATAAAAAGATATAACACAATATTTTGGTCTTATTAGGCTCATGCATTCAGTGGTCCTTTATCAGTAACTCCTGTGCTCCAGTGGCGTGTTGTGTTCTCCAATCCAAGTTTAAAACGCTAATTGTTCATTAGAAAACTCTTTTGCAATTATGTTACACAGCTAGAAATGTCCTCGTTTTCCATGAAAACAGCTAAGTGGCCCCAAACTTTTGAACATTAGTGTATAGGTTGTTGAAGTGTAGACTTTTGTTGCAATACATATTGTCACAATTTTTCAGTTCTTTAATATTATTTATTAATAAGTAGAGAACATACATTATATCAAATCCAGCCATTGTAGATTTACCCGGCACTACATATGACAACATGTTTATAGCCTTTTTTAAAAGTATGTATAATACAAATAATTGGAAAATACATTCAAGTTTATTCTATTTTTTAAAGAGATATTTGATTTATTGATATGTTATTTGCTGAAATGGCACCATGAATTATTGACAACATTCACAAATTATTATGAATTATTTTTAATGCATTGATCACCAGGTTTATGCACTGAGAGGGATTTACTGCTTTTTACAGTGTATTTTTTTACGTTTTAGAAGCAATCTTCCCTTCCATTCACTCCGCATTCACTGAAAGATCTTTGTATTTCGGAGTCATTACATACTTGTAAGTAGCTGGACAAATTTGTTTTCGTGAAAGACTTGCTTTAGTGGCATTTAATTTGTTACAATTGTGACTATTTCATGGCGAGAGCAACACGGCGAGTCATTGTTTTTCCATGATTATGGTTAGGTATTACTGCTAGAAATAGAAAAATAGGGGCTTCAGCGGCAGGGGGTATGTGATATTGCTTCCTTGCCAATCAATGCATTTGGTGCTTTCTGTTGCTGCTTTTGTCCTAGAACCTCTCCTTTATCATTTAAGAAACAACATAATGTTCATTGGAGGAAATAAAAGGAAAATGTAGTTAGGAAACTAAAAGAAATAATTAAATAATGAGTTACTCATATTACTAATAAAAAATTATTTAGCGCACACTTGCATACATACCGATGTTTCATTAGCTAGAGAAAGCTTAAAACGCTACAGTTGGCAGAAGGTATTAGCCAATATAGCATAAAAATCTGCTAATATGTTGTGTTGACTTTTCTTACACATCATACACCATTTTTAACCCCCTTAATGACAAAGCCCGTACATGTACGGGCTCAAAATGCATTGTTTTCAAAGGGTTTAGGGACCGCCAATTGTCCTTAAGGGGTTAAAAAAAACTACCCAAGCCCAGTTTGGTTATCTGGTAGACCAGTCAAATGTCTCGACGAGCCGATGGCCGATTATGCCACCTTTTTACTGATATTGCCACTCCAGTGGCAAATCACATTCTGCAGTATAAACATGTGGCGGATCCAACCGGAGGCCATGCGTAAGTCATTTGGTGCCCATTGGCTTTAAAGTAACACATACAGATTGGCATAACATACCATAAATGTAACCATCACAATATATATCCACTTTCTCTGTATAACTCGTTTGAACTTGCACTATGATATGTATTGACCATTTTACCTCAATTAAAAAACAAATCTAAATTAAGCAAATATAGTCTATAGTTTACCTAAAAATTGCATATGGTAGCCAAGAGTCACATTTAAAATATATATATATTTATTGAATGATTTATCAGAATTTTCTCTACGCATTTGCTCTTTTCTCTTTATTAGACGGCCCATTTAATCAGTAAATATCCCCATGCTATATTATCCTATGGCTACATTTTTATTTTTAGAACAATGAATGTCCCGGAGAATAATATTTTGTTAATTAAAGACAACAATTGTGATTTGGATGTTGGAAAGTAAGACGTTTCATGTAATAAAAATAACACACACAAATCATTAAAGAGCTTTGAGAAGCTGCCTAACCATCTGCTAAATTGCACTAGGGAACTGATTGTAGCCATCCTTGGAGATACGAAACTGCTATTTCAGCGTTTATAATTGTAAAACTCCTTTTTATTGAAACACATTATCTGCCAGGACACCTTGCTCACCCGCAAAAATGTGCAAACAATTTAGGAAAACAGCCAATAACCCATTATATGTACATTTCAATGCACTCATTCCATACCACTTATTTCTATAGCCAATTCTATTTTTACTCTATTTAAAAAATCTAATACAATGACAAGAAAGCAAACTTCTTTGTAAACGGTTGCCGATGACATTTTATATATAAGATTGATTTTTTTTATGTTTATTGATGTAAGTTATCCTTTTTTTTAACAATAATGGAAAGCACAATTTCTTTATAACGCAGTATTGTAACGGCTGTGTATTATGTTGGCAGCGATTCTCTCTAAATATGTTAGGTTATAAACATAACCATTAAGCATTGCAATATGGCGTCTTCATATCAGGAGATGGGGTGAGGGAGATGAGAGTAATATGTGCATAGTATAGATAAAATCATGAAAAGGTCAGAACAGTTTTCTAACGGCAGAACATTTGATGCATCGTTGTCTTTTCTTTTAAATAGTGAAAAAAAGAACCATTTAACCGTTGTGCTAAAATGGATAGGTAAAGAATATATATATAACGTCATTATATTTACTTGTAGTCACTGAAATGAGAATTTATGAGATTCCCAAATCTTTCATCTGTGATGCATGTGTTGTATGGGTCTTGAATTCTGAAGATATGTCCAAGAAGGTAAAGAAATGGTAATGTTCAACCTTTATAAGGCAGCGTCCTTCATGCTTTTTTTGCAAGATTAGTCTCTGTAGATGAGGTTATGGTTTGAGATCAGTCACAATTTCTATTATCTTATAGAAGTAGACAAGGCTGAGAACTGATCTAAAATAGCTTTTGATCTGATATCTACAGAACGCATAACAATAAGTAATACAATGTGGTCAACGGAAAATTAAATGTAGGTCATAATATGAAGTACCCTGTTATTGTTTACTGCTTATTTACACGATACCTAGGAAAAAATACACTGAAAACATCAAAATATTATACTACATTCTTTTCAGGATTTATTCAATGGTAACTCCTGTAATTGTAAATCACATCTGATTACGATTTTCGTTTATCTAAATCCCATGTGGCAAACCATGTCAAGTTGTGGCAATGGTGCGAGTTCATGTATTTCATTGGAACCTAGAGGCACCATAGTGGACAGTATATGGGCTGACTACAAGGGTAATATAGATTCCCCCACCTGGCCGTGGATCTATGGCACGCTGGGGAGCCTGATCGCTCGATAGAGTCTAGACCAGAATTCTCAATGAACTATGCTGGGCCAGTTCAGTCCTTTTGGCAGGAGAACTCTGGTGGATTTTGCCTAATAAGTTAAAACAACTTTTACACAATCCTTTCTGTAAAATCCCGCTTTGGTGAATACACTTCTCTACCCCAGCCAATTCCATCAAAAGCACTTCAAAAAACGTCATCACCACGGGATGAAAGTTCTCCGCAATTTTCATCCTGTGACCATTCCCTTGTCAACCCCATCTTCATTAAATAAGAATGCAAGAACATTTTGAGTGAATCAATTGCGTTTTAGCAATAAGCAGCTATTAATTACTTTGTAAAATAGTATGTCAATAGACTAATAAAAAAACACAATTCATACTGTCCTGGAAGTTATTTACCTAGTACCTGGCCATAGGGTTAAATATTGGGAAGTGTCTAAATAATTAAAGAGAGTTAATCATTTATGTGGGCTAGTGCTAAAATCTAAAACTAGATCAGATCCTTGCTATAGCACCTTGAAGTTACCTTCTATGTTGGACCCCGAACAAATGCCAACAAACCTCTTATTTAGGTCTGAGGTTTGCCATGAAAAATATAGATTGCTAATTTGGTGAGAATCCAGGAATCTCAGCCTTTTTAATTGAAATAATTCTCATTTTGACAGTATTTCAACTGTAAAAGAACATGCTGAATTGCTGTAATTGAATTTGTGCTAATTTGCGACCTGTTAAGTGATCGGATCGCTGTGTGCAGTTTTTTTTTTATTATACAAAATTAGCTTCAAATTGTAGTATTTATCCGGTAATTTAAGAGACTGGCACAAATAATTTGATACAACGCGAACGTATAAAGTGTTCATCATTTAACGTTTGTAGTATGAAATGCGGAATCGCTATAGCTTACCATTTCAGTGTATCATCTCTACCGTTAATAATCTAATTTTAAGTGCCTTGCAAAAAGGATAATAACATCAAAGAACAGGGTTTTCCCTCTTATAAATCTAGCCCATGTATGAATCACCAAATTTGATGTAATTATAGAGAGAGAGGAAAGCAGAAAATTTCATCATATTCAACCAAGCTTTTAATACATGAGGGTTAAGGAATCCAGAAAAAAAAATCCAGGGTTATTTCAAGGTTAACTGGAAGATGTGTGGCTACTATTTTTTTTATTTATTTTATTTTCTAGAACATCCTGCTCATTCTTGAAAATACCTAAAGTGACCCAGAAAGCCATTCTTGTCCTAATTATGAACTCATTACAATGCACCAGGAGTGGTATTGGACATACATGTTATATGTGTAGCGTGTGGAATAACACTGCCTATTTACGACAAGTGTGGGTATACTTAAATATTCAGTCCACTAGGTACCTGTCAATTGTAACAATGGGAGAAACAGTGTATCAACTTTATAAAGAGCAAGCGTGTAGTAAAACACAAGTGTTACTTAGCTTATCGTAGCTTCCTGTAGTATCTGGAAGGTTTGTAAATGGAGCCTGGATCCAGATGTAGATAAAATCAGAAGATAATCTTTAAAAAAGGTATATAGAACAGCAGGTCTCCACAAGAAGGATAGATCTTAAAGATTTATTGTGTCCATTCAAAAGTTCCTGAAAACCATCCATAAACAAACATGGCCATGGCACTCCAATAATCCCATTTAGTTTTAGCAATTTTGATTTGATTTAGATTTTTTTCTGTTCACCCACTTTGCATTTTGTTAAATGAGAAATAGACATGTCTATTTTTGAAAGCATTCTTGCACAGTAGTACATATATATAATATAGCGTATTGTTGGCCTATATAATAAATACTATATATATATGTACAATAATATATATATATATATGTATATATGTGTGTGTGTGTACATATATATACAACTTACATTTAAACTTACATATATACGCACAAGAATGAAATTTCTTGTAACTGTCATTTTTGTATTACCGTCTCCCTGTTCAATGCACATGAAATTGCTTGAATTTAAGAATGACTGGTTTGATTAAGGTCATGGATTATTCAAAATCCAGTTCCTACATTGTTATTTCAGAAACGCCTTTAAGACACAGACATGTTCAGTAATGTCCAACTTTGCCAGCACATAATCACTCAAAAATGGCAGGAAATTGGAAGCAATATTTGTTTTTAGTATCTGACTGTATTTCAAGATAAAGCTTGCAGGGGAAATAAATCATTCCGCACATATTTGCATAATTCCCCGCAATATATTACATTGTAAATGAAATGGTATTATTTGTGAACACAAATAGAAGAATGGTAAACACGTATTGATTGTTGTAGAATTAGAATGCATGTCTTATACTGCCATGTTTTCTAAAGTAATTGTGTTATTATTTCTGTTCCTAGGGTCATTCAGCCACATCGAAATGACCCTTTCTTGCTATCAAAAGTGGGATTTACCAGACATTAGCTATATTTCTTGGATTCTTTGCAGTGAAATATTTAGGCGTTGCTAGGTTCTGTGGATATGGTGGCAAATTTCCCACAAACATTCCAGAATATGGATTAAACAGTAACTTCTCCCAAAGTAAAAACCCCGAAAAATTGTAGACTACCTTAAATGATCCATCTGGTTTTCACAAGTGAAAAAGAGTGGTTTTAGGTGGCAAAGTAATAGATTGGACTTGTTTGATGATACCACAATTTGTTGAGGTAGTTAAAATGTCTGGCAGCTAAATCAAATTGTAGCTATCTCTAAACTGCTTTTTGGTGGTTTCATTGCCTTTCTATGTCATTTGTGTGTTGTTTGTGTTTTTCTGCTTATTCCTTTCTATTGTGTCTTATTGTGTATGTTTTCTGTGTGTTTCCATGTGCCCTAGGGCTTTTTTCTTTCAAAGTGTAAAACATAGAAGAGACAGCCATAGAGATGCTCATGACAAGCCAGACCATGGCCAAGGGGGCAGACATTTTAAGCTACTGCCGTCTACATTGGCTCTGGTGTATGCTCATTCAGCTACGCTGAACAAAGCATTGAGATCAAGCTCAATCTACCTCTGAATCAAATTTGCCAACTTGAATGCACAAGACACAACTACGTGGGCATTCACTAACTCTCTTTCTCTCAAGAACAGCTTAAGATAATGTGTTCCAGCATACAACTAACCTCCAAATTCTGATGCCCCCTAATAATAAATAAGATGAGGTTTAGTTGATGGGGCATTGTACCATTTACATAAGCTTAAATCTCTATGTCAAAAATCTGCTGTACTAAAAATGTTAATGCAAAATATAGGAAACTTTCCATATTGATTAAGGTCAAGTATTTTCAGTAACAAGATCACTTTATTGTAACAGAATGAAAAAATCCATTCTCCAGCTGTCTAAATATGCACTGTGTTGGCACGTGGCATATCCAACGGTAGAACATTGAAGCAACAGACATATATGGTACAACAGAAGTCACAAATTTGGATAGACCAATTAATGGTGCATGTCTGAATGGATGAATACTTGGATAGCGTTACCCAGCATGTGTTATAATTTGTAGTGACTTGTCTAGTGCTAGCCCAAAATGCACAATTGACTAAACCTAATAATAGACAACGGAGATAGGTCTGCACATGAACAAAGCCACATTAATACTATTTATAAAAGATGATTCAGATGCAGTGGCTTTATCAATATATCATCATAGACCTATAATTGGTTGCATTGATCCATTTTTAAATTTTGCATAAGGTTTATAAATATGCCTTATATTGTCTAAAGAATCATATAGATGCGCCACTACACATAGCCTCCTAAGTGCCAGATAGGTGGACAATGCATTTCATATGCCTTAAGCTATCAAGGTTTATATAGGAAAAGGTAAAATGAGAGTGTAATACATTAAGCCGAGCTTTCTTTTATACATGGCATTACTAGAGTGTGAGGATAGCAAACATAGGATAGATTAGTCTTCCTGGAAGAAATATGCTTTCATTGTCAATGTGCAAACACACAAGGTTTGAATTGGACTGTTCAAAGAAATGCGATAGAAGGTAAGGGCTGTAAGATTTTAAGAGGCTGTACATGCAGAAATCATGATTGAATAAACTCAAAGAACTCCAGATTAAATGGAAAACAGATATTAGATATAGATGTAAAAGCAATTCATAACTTTAAAGATGAAGTCAAGAAAAGGTTGAAAGAGGATAAGCAAAATAAGTTTTACATTTAAAAAAAGAAAGTTTTAGTAGAAATATTTTTGTTACAGAATAAAAGTTATTGAAATTGCAGTTTTCATCATATGGAAATATGGGGGGAAATTTGGCCTTTTTTTTTAAATGTATTTTAAATTTATATTTTTAAATATATATATAATTTTCATCTGTATTTTAAATATGTATAATACATTTTAAAATATGTATACCAGAAAATGGCATCCAGTAAATTTAGTTGTCAATTTTTTTTGACGTCTATAATAATTTAGGAGAAAGGTATAGTTAAAATGAGACCATTTATTGGCTGAGAGTTTAATTGCGAGCTTTCGAGACCAAACTGTTAGGTCCCTTCCTCAGGCATTAATTCATTGATAATAATTACTAATAATTTAGCAGATGAATCCATTATTCTATGTTCACACGACATCTACTTTTAAGAATATATCCAAATTAAACTCTTTGAACTCCTATACCAGTACCCAACCGTCCTACCTCCAAGCCCCTTCTCGCTTGCAGGACGAAGCCTCCATCACATCTTTCACCGTTTTCTTGCACTTGTTTGCTTAGCCTGACTCCACTGTAATATAACATAATACTGCATTTTCAGACGATGGGGTAAGAGAAGTCTCATCTTCTCAGCATGAAGGAGTAGCTTGGGGAGATCTTCTGTTCTTCCCTACAAGATAACAGCTGAACAAGATTCCCAGAGCCATGGACAGCCACCTAGGGCACCTAATCCTTTATTGTGCATGTGTATAATCATTGCTATCTAGCAGCATTAATCTTTTTGTCTCTTCTTAAAGACACCATATGGTCAACTTATTTATCAACAATTAGAACGGATAGAGGCAAAACACATGCTGTTGTTAATAACAGCAGACAATAAATAACATATGTGTGCACTCCTGCTGGATACATATTGCCATGTACTATCCTTTCACGGACTGCTGCAGTGTGCTACAACATAACAAACTTTACAATAATCCTGTCTTTATTTTGCTTCTAATATCATACTGCCCAGCATGCAAGCTCCCTTTAATTTTTTCGAAAGCTTCTAAAGTTTCTAAACTCCTTCATCGTTCCTTCATTCTCATTCCATACAAGGAGCAGAGCAACTCCTTCAATCAATTTGTGAATTATCTGTGCTATCATATATATGATCCAGGTTGCATAAGGTAATTAGTGTATATGACTCAAGAAACTGGGAAATGAGCCCAAAGAAAGAATCCTTGATCATTTTCTTGAAATACATTTCATGTTGCATCAGGTACAGTTTGAGCTTATCAAAGCTATGTGTAGACATTAATCCATTAAAAATGTCAGTTATATATATTGATGAACACGGCATTTGGCAATGAATTTGATAAAACATTTACAGAATAGAGGATAGAGGATTAAAAAAAAAACCCTCCAGTAGGGTAACCACATTTTGTAAATGTGATTAATGGACAGAGGTTCTGCTTAATAGGAGCATATATGTTATAAAAATAAAAAAATAAAAATCGGAGATTATTCTTCCTGGTGCAACACTTTACCCAGCACCACGCTTCTTTACGTGATGGAGTAGCAGGAAATGACTTTGTATCACACAGTGCTCATCAATACAGCATTGGCATTCTGATATCTAGAGGGATAAATACATTGCGGCTTGCATGGGTACACAATACTAATGTCTGCCAATAGTCACCTGTTAGTATTTAACCCCTTAAGGACAATGGGCGGTCCCAAAACCCATTGAAAGCAATGTATTTTGAGCACGTACATGTACGGAGTTTGTCATTAAGGGGTTAACTAAAGTTTCTACTCAAACACGATCAGTTATACCATCTATGTTTGCTGTAGAAACAAATTGGGCATAACTTTTAAGGGACAAAAGCAGTTACAAACTGGCATTACTTAAGTCTGCAGAATTTAAGATAGTCTTAGTTAATACTAGTAGATCGCTAGTAATCCACGCAAAGAAGTCTGTTATTGAGTGGGTGAGATTTTGAGATAGGAGTGGGACTGCTTGGAGAGTTAAAAGTCTTCCCCCGCTTGGAGATTACGACACTACTATAAAAATACTGAAGTGCTGTCATACCTGAAGCAAATTTCTCTATGATATAAATAGTATGTTTTATCAAAGTATTATTATCAAGCTATGTGTACACACCATTTGATAACAATTTGCATGATTTAAAATATTCCAAATGGAAATAAATAACAATCTATAACAGAACAATCAATAGCCTGTAGTTTACTCCACTTATTATATGATTATACTTATTAAAGCTCCTGCTGTAGGTACATCTGTTAACTCTTCATACTTAAAAATATACATTCATATACATTACTTTGTGGGTTTTTGAGACTTCTAGTAAGCTAAAAATGGGTTATTTATTTGATTTTGTCAATGTGTACCCAGGAGAAGCATACAATTGTATTTCTCTCAAATGTGTTTAGAATAGCAGATAATTTTATTGAATAATTTTGAAAGACACAGGGTACTACTGAGGCTTGTGCCAGCTATGGTGTAAATCAGCCAGTTACAAAGTAGAACTTTGATCTTCCCAACCAATTTGTTTAATAATCTGAACACCAGGGGGCCGATTGCCCTGTAGGGGTCCACCCGCTGTCCCGGGCCAGCTGCCTTAGGCCTAGGCCAGAATACACAGCTGTTTCTAAGACTCGTGTTAACCAATGCCAGCTAACCACAAAGTACAACTACAGATGTTCCATGGTGGCCAATGTGTAGTTCCAGAATTAGAAATAGAATTGTTTTTAAGTGCAGCTCATTGTTTCATTTATGTGTTGATTTGTTTGGTTGGTAGCAATTTTAAGTTCATTACACACAGTACTGATTTGGCCAGGGTAGCTCTTACAGTGGAACGAACATCACACAAACCTGTGTGATCGGCACCTTGTGTAAAAACTACATGTACAGAAATGAATGCTGTGCTTGAATATAGTGGCACCATTTTGATGGCAATCCAGTGGACAGGCGGGGACTGACATCTTCTGGGTCAGGTAAAGCCAAGTGACCCCATCTGCCCCTTGCCCCCCCCACCCAGTAAATAACACACATACTAGCACCCATATACATACAGTATATGACATAACATGACCCTGCCATGTTTTAAGAACTTTGGACCAGCCTACCCTTGCCATTGAAGAACCAAGAGACTGAACTGACCGGCTAAAATTATGTTTTCATGGACTGAGATACCAGCAGTTTTGAACTGTGCTAGCTGCATTTCTATTTGATGCCATTGGTTATATAATAGAGAGATATATTTCAATAAAGAGATTTTTTTCAGAATAAAATGAAAATCATTTCACTGCTAGAAAGCGACTCATACAAACATTATTAGACTCAAAAATCATATTTAAGGTTTTGGGTACATTGTGCTACAAATAATTTCACATTTATGATAGAGCTGTTCTCAACTAACGAAAACTGTCTCCCTACATAACTGCAGCAAGAAATTATTTCGCAGCACAAAATGTGACTTTAATAGTTTTATTGTTGTAATAACTTCCAAACTATGCATTTTATATAGATGCACAGATAACATTTTTAGCTAGGATACTTACCAAGTTTTCCAACACGTGAACATCATGAAATTACCTTTTTTACATGGCTGTTTTGAGGTCTCATGTAATATAGGATTTTGATCCTTTGTGATATGCTTGTGGAAAGACATCGGCCCATCTACCAGGACTGACCTGTGCAAATATGAGCTGTTATTTCAAAATATGACATATTTGGCTGTAGCAGAAGGCAGTTTGTTAATTGACCAGCTGGAGAGCAGTACAATAATGAGTGTTTGCGGTGAAGTATGGTGGTGGTTCATTGCAAGTTTGGGGCTGCATTTCTTCAAATGGAGTTGGTGATTTTGTCAGAATTAATAGTCTCATCAATGCTGAGAAGTACAGGCAGAAATCTATCCATAATGCAATAGCATCAGGAAGGCATCTGATTGGCCTTAAAATTATTCAGTAGCATGACAATGACACCAAACATACAGCCAAAGTAATTAAGAACTATCTTTAATGTAAAGATGAACAAGGGGTCCTGAAAGCGAGTGTATGGCCCCCATGGAGCCCAGATCTTGTCAAGTCTGTCTGGGATTACATGAAGAGACAGAAGCAACTGAGGCTGCTTAAATCCACAGAAGAAATGTGGCTAGTTCTCCAAAATGTATGGAACAACACACACGTCGAGCTGCTTTAAAAACTGTGCATGTGTACCTAGAAGAAGTGATGCTGTTTTGAAGGCAAAGGGTGATTAGACCAAATAATGTAAATTATCAGGGGTCTCCATTTTAACCAGCCCTTTGAAGAGTGGCAAATCTGGGAGCCCCATCACAAAATAGAGATTACTGCCCCCTGGACCTGCCATTTTAGAGCTAGTCAGACTACACCAGAATACACTGAAGTATCGCCCAAATAATTTACCCAAAATCATTGATAAACCTTAGAAGCCTTTAAGAGCATTAGGTTTGTGGGGTTTTTTTTATATTTTTTGACCTCTGCCAGCACTTTGATAAAACTGTATGAAGGTCATAGAGTGCAGGAAATGTGTATATTGAGCTACTCTTCAATTTTGCTGAATTGCTGAATGCGAGAACGTTTTCTGTGCAAGTAACACAATCCATTACTCAAAAAATATGTCACTTCAGACCTGGCAGATATTTTTTAATGCAATTACTAGGCACACAAAAATAAGGGGCAAAATATGTCATCTTTGATCCACATTTGCCTTGTAATGTCACATTTCATACTGGTTACTTCATAACATGGCCAGTTAAATATTATCTCTTTCAAGGGCAAAACTAGGTCAGATGAAATGAATCACTTCAATTTCACCAAAGGGGGAAAATAATATCAGTCACATCAGAAATTAGGATCAAAATAAATTATTTTGCTACCATGGACACTTGAAGAAGACCAGATGTATTAAAAGTTTATGTGACTGCATTTGATTCTATTTAACGGCGACCTCCAACTCCCTTCTAAAGATTCTGATAATAAAAAGTATATTGCATGAAATATGTCTGAGCAAGACTGCTTTCTTATTTCTTTATTGATAGGTGGCACTTGCCAGAGTCCAGCCCTTTCTGCGCTGATTCGTCCACCACTTCCAACTTTGCACCCACCTTTGGATATTAAACAGTTCCTTCCGTTTGCTTGGGACAATGCAGGGGCCATTAATCTCTTCCCAAACTTCACAGTGGTAAGTAACATTTTTGTCGTTCTCTTCAGTCTAATCTGATACTCCTCTGCGGAGTCCCAAAACTATATGGGACTTTTCTGAAGTGGACATCTTTTTTGTTTTCCTATAAATGGAAATTATAGTATTTTGTAATGATCAAGTGTTTGGTGTTCTCATTAAATATAAAAAAAAACAATCTACCATAGTATGAATTAACAACTTCATCTAGACTAAACCTAGTGGTGCTGCCAGACTGGTCCTTCTTTGCAGAACAGAGGTATCCAAAATGATCCTTTGATGTGCTGGTTGTGTCAAGTGATAGCTATTGGTGATACAGGAAATGTCCCAAATCCTCATGTCCATGAATGATATTGATGCATATTTAAACATGTACTCCATTGATTAGAAAAAGAATAATATTTATACAATGTGTTTGTAAACCAGCTAGCAAATGCATATACTAAAATATACAGATATCTGAAGTTTTGTTAAGTTCAAATTAGTAGAATAAGAACATTTGTGAAAAACTGGAGACAGATATTCAGTCTATAGTCTTCTGTCCTTGATGGTTATAGTTTCCATTTTGGGTTGGTGAGCATATTGTGGTGTTTCTGGGAGTAGGTTTAATGGGTTGGTTAACTATTATATTACCTCTTCACCAAAAGACACTAAGGCTTGGTAGTGAATTCTCAAACCTGACCTGTTTGAAGAAGACCTGGAAAGTCCGCTGGTTGCCAGTTTGCAACACAAATCTTGACTAAGTTTCTTTCCTCTGCACTCGCACTTGTTCTCTTTTAACCCTGTCAAATCAAACTCATTCCCTCAAAAGTGCCTTCATAAACTCTCCATTGTTTAATTCCCTTCCTTATCCAGAACAACCGTCTAAAAACCTTTGCCATCAGTCTAGCCTGTTAGCTCCACACCCTTCCCAAATCACACAAGTCTCCACTACATTATAGTCTCTCGCAAGCACTCAACACCTAAATGGTCCTGACCAGGCCCGGACTGGCCATCGGGCACACCGGGCATTTGCTTAGTCCTTTTCCCAATTAACAATAGTTACCAAGCCTTATTCCACCTGATTTTGTCACCTTGCCATTGCTGCTTTGTGATCTCTAATCACAATGATGTGTAATTACTAATTGAGTACTCTTGATAAGGATGTATTAATATATAAATAAACATTTAGAAGCCAAGTAAAGTCATATTATTATTTACGAATAACTTGCTCTTAACGAGCTTTAAATAGAATGAGACTTGAACACTGTACTTTTTTTTTATTTTATGAAATGTTATAATTATCCAAAGCTAATGTTTTATTTTGACTTCATGCCTATTCTGCTTCAAAGTCATGATTACCAACTACACGCTTCACCCTCACTGCTATAATTATCTATTTGCAATTAGCACTTATGATTTATTTGTCAATATGTAAATAGTGCCATTTGAAATGTTTCAGAAGTAAAACTGTATAATAATAAATAAGTGTCAGACTTACAGTGACACATAACATTTACATGCATGAGCTTTTTCATTTATGCTGCAGATGGTGATTTAAAGGGATAATATTCTATTCCATGCGCCTCTGCATTGTATGTATGTTAATATGAATTCTTCAACCCATATGGAAAATATGGAAAACTTTCACAGGGGTAGGGAAAGTGGCAAATGAATAGGGGGGATAAAACAACAATTTAAAGCCATGCGTTAAAGGGCATATGATAGATGAAGTGTCCCTTTAATATATGATTAGATTTTAGTTTCGAGACAAGATTAATGAAATGCTAGACTAAGAGGTTATGTGAGGATCAAAAGCTTTAATGTAATATAAGAAACTATTTCTTCACTGAGAAGTGGAATAGCTGTGGGCATAATTCTATCCTTAACGTAAGACATGAGCAAGAACGTGTATGTATATCGTGTTAGGTGTCTCTATTGCTTCAGGGCAGTCAACGGCTGAGCAAAGGGTCTAGTATGACATTTAGTTTTTAATATTTGATCATTCATAGAAAATATATCTATTCCAGTGTTAACAATAACTGTGACATTTCTAGTATGATGCTCTTCAACTCTCAATTGAACTTTTAATATAGTATCACTAATACAAAATGACTACTGTACAAGAATTTACAGACCCGAATGTGTATTAGAAGAAAAATTCACAGAAAGTATATCCAGGCAGTATTTATTTGTTGACATGTTTGGGCTTAGTAATATCACAATGGCATTAATATTTCTTGGAGCATGTTGGGTTCCAAAATGGAAGCCCAACCAATGTAATTTTGTAATAGCAGCACTGTGGCACAATGTGCTCTTTCTGAACTTTCTATCCCACTATACTAATTTTAGAACAATTTAGCAGTATGAATAATTGCTGAATTTCCATTAAATTCAGTGGATGATTTCCTAAGGGAATGACTTGGTATGAAAGAACCACTTCAAATCATCATGGTTATTTTTCTAGCATACATAGCTAAATAAATATTCAAATGCATTCTTTAAAAGTTATATATAATTAAGATAATGTAGTCTGCTAGTCTCTCATAATGTCAAATTTTCTTTGGAATGCATTTGCATGTAATTATCACATACAATGGAACATATTTAAACAAAACCAAGTCAATGAAAGAACACATTTTGTTTCATATTGCTTGCTTTAGAAAATTCTCATTTGTCAATAAAATAGTTGCTTTGCAAATACTTAGCAGTTTACGGCAATCGGCTGGTCTGATAGGGATTTTAAACTGCAGCTTTATTTATTGGGAATGTCTTAGCTGCAATCAAAGCATTTGGATAATGTTATCCCAGAAGTATCCCTCATAAAAAAAACCTCATATGCATTTGCATAACTCAGACGTGACTTCAATTATAGGCAGACTAAAAATTAAATAAAACGTAGTGTTTATTCAGCGTTACAGTTTATCGGGTAGTAAGGCAAAATCACAAAAAGTTGTATAGTACAACAAACTTCTTAATATCGTCTTAGAATAAACACTTCGTGGACACCCAGGAGAGATTTCTCAATGGATATCTGACAATATAACGGCTTTAAGTGGAAAATGTTGGTCCTCCCCACGACCATTACCTTCCCAAGTGTCTGGTAACCATCAAATGTTGTTAGCAACAAGTTTCAACATTGTTTCAACGGTATAATATTACACAATGTAATATCTTCTTAAACAGAATTAGCCATACTGTACATGTAAGTAATTACATCAGCTCAATACCAATAAAATAACCTTACCAAAATAAAGTTCAAGTCAAACCATTTGAAGACTTATTATGATCCTCTCATAGAGAGATCCAGGGAGATCATTTCCAGCCATTCCCAGCTATAACCCATGGATTATTTTCTCCACTCATGGTGGTGTGGCACCAGATCTCTGTTCCATGATGCAAAATATATATTGTATGCTCAACCTAAAAATTACTGAAAAATACTTGGGAGGTAAACAGTTTATACTTCATTATGTGACTTGCGTGATTACAAAAATTAAAATATTTGAGGCAAATGCTAAAACACTTCAAAGGAACACAATTATTTCTCTATAAAAAAAGCTTGCCTCCAAAAAGTAACCTTGAACCCCAATTAAGCAACAGCAAGTTCACACGTACAATTTTCTTAAAAGTGTCATCTTTATACAGAGTAGAATTATACTTAATATTTATCTGATACACTGTCTGTCCTCACATATCTATGATCTTCGGCTTCATGAAGCTAGTTCCCATGTTTTAGAAGTCTTTGTAGATCAGAACACATCACACACAATGCACAACATAATCTCATAAATATTTGTGAACCAAATGGTATTAGACATTGTGGATTGTCATGAAAATAAGACAAGGTGCCTTTATTTGCA
Organism: Spea multiplicata; assembly: GCA_009364415.1. Lineage (NCBI taxonomy): Eukaryota > Metazoa > Chordata > Amphibia > Anura > Pelobatidae > Spea > Spea multiplicata. Next base: position 22,245 of record VKOC01004057.1, read on the forward strand.
ACAAAACTCTGGCTTCACATATTGCACTTTTGATATCAGCTCAGACTAGTACTGTCCCTTAGTGTTTAAAGGTGACACTCAATTATGGTGAACGCTGGATTTACTAGTGGTGAGTCATACTGTGAAACAACAACTAAGCAACACTCATGCAAAAACTTCATGTTTCACTGCTCCTCTGCTTCAAATAACAAAAAATAAAAAAATAAAAATAGAAGTCATATCTTGAAGTCTATAACCGTCTTCTCAGGAGAAAAGTTTAGTTAAAATGATACCATTTATTGGCTAACTGAGCGTTTAATTGCGAGCTTTCAAGACCAAGTTGTTAGGTCCCTTCCTCAGGCAGTCCTTCTTCTCATGCACCCTTAAAAAGACTGCCTGAAGGAACTAACAAAGATTAGTAACAACATTAGGGCAGAGATAAGGTCATAGGAGGAATAATTATGCAGAACAGGAAGTCGATATATCCTTTTTCATGTAATATAATATAATAGTGCCCCCCCACAACAATCCTCCCAACCCCGTTCCCCACTAGCAGGCATCCAAACTGAATAATAGATAAAACCCCTAAATTACAGGCATAGATCACAGGTTGCACACCCAAAGGCCAGCCTTGGCTTCCACATTACCAACATAGAACCTGACCAGCATCCAAATTACACACATAGGATGTGCCATCTTTGTCCCCAAACAGCCAAGCGTGATTCAACTTTGTCCCCAAACAGCTGGCCCTGTGCCACCTTTTTCCCATAAACACACTACCTGTGCCATCTTTGTCCTATAAACGCACTGCCTGTGTCATCTTGGTCCCCAAGGCTTAAACACCCTGCTTGTGCCATATCTATGATACACACAAACACTTTTACAGTCACTCACCTTTTCTCTTACTCATTCACACAATGCATCCACACATTCATTCTCTCACTCATTCTCGCTCTTTATTTCAATATTCTTACTACCCTCCTTTCTCACTTTCTACCCCCTCTCCCCCCCATCTTCCCTGTCTCCCACTTCTCACTATCTACCCACGCTCCCCCTTCTCACTATCTACCCTCTCCCCCCTTTGTAGTTCACTTACCTTGCAGAAGTACTGTGGTGGGAGTGCGAGGCCTCTGTCTTGCTGCTCTACTGTGGTGCGCGCTGCTTCACTGCTGAGAGCCGGTGTATATATGACATCACATTCCATCGCTTAGCATGAAATGCTGGCACTGCAACCGAGCTAGACGCCTCACGGAGGAGAGTGAGGGGTGCCCCTCTCTCCTCCCCGTCAATCAGTGCTTCCTTGCGGCTGCAAAAACCCCCCACATTCTTGTCCTTCGTCCTGGGCAAATGTTCAGTTTGCCTTCTGCTTAAAGCGGCCCTGCACAGTTATCAGTTTTAAGGCCTTCTATATTTTAGTAGTGGGGTTTAGGCATTACATATATATATATATATATATATATATATATATATATATATAGTGAAACTTAAATATGTATTCTGAAAAACACTTTCCATTCAATCCTCGATACTATTTACTTAATCAGGTCTAATGTTCCAAAAATAAATAAATAAAATACTGTAGTCCCACTCGTCTTCCTACTTTAATATTCTACAGTATTTTTGAAGGCTACCTTGTGGCTGATGCCAATCATATCCGAATTCTTCCTGTAAATTAGTTTTTATGTATTCATGGAGAATATTTCAATGCGTCCATTATCCTTTCCAGGAAGAAATCATTCTAATCATTTTAGTTCCATTGTGCTCACCATCGCCCTGCTTTTATATGAACTGGTATGAAATTACACATTATATTTTCTGTGCATTGTCATGGGAATGTCAATTGTATATCAATCATTTGTATCTTTCACCCCAGAGTCATACATGTTTTACATGTCATCATTTCATTGCCTTAAATAGCTTCTTCTACACAGGAGAGCATATAAGAAGAAAATTTGGGTTTCAGTAAGAGACTAACATCATGATCAAAGTAGCTACCCAATGGTTTAGGGGACTGCCTTACCCTTAATGAATTTGTCTACAATAAATGAGAAGCTTCATTCATGGGGAGTGAGTGGTCAGATCAGCAGGCTCAAAAATGTTAAAATGAATAAATAAATATATATATATTTGGGATTGGTGCCCCAAAAAAGTGATAAACGAACAGACCAAGTAGCCTATGACTTTCTCCTACCATGCCATCAAAACTATAAAAATAAAAAATCTATAGTTAGATTATTTGTCTGGCACAATCAGCCACCCCCTTCCCACCAAATCAGAAATTCACAAATGATTAAAAAAACCGAATAAAATAAAAAAAATACAGTTCACCCACACTTTTTTAGAAATAGATGGATGGCCATCTGTGAATTACATCTCAGCCATGATGATGATGAAGATGTGAGTTGTAGTCCACAAAAGCAGGTGCACCAGATAAATAAAAGCCTGGCATACAGGGGAGGGCTGGGGGACCCGGTAAAGCCAAGTGGTCTCATTTGCCCCTTGGCCCCCCTGGTAACTTATATGTGTTCTGGCACACATATTTACACACATTTTCACATTTACACAAACTTTACACACTACACACATACACATTCATGCTTACTCACAAACACTTGCATGCTTTTACCATGATTTTACCTCATTTTTTCTGTGGTACATGATACTCATGCTTCACTGGACTTGTCCAAGTTGTTCATAAATGGCTGGTCTGGCCTGGAAACATGTGGACCACCCTGGGGAGGCAATTTTCCTCTGCCCCCGGGCCAGTCCTCCCCTGTGTTTGTATAATGTGTTGTACCATTTAACCTTTTTATTTTCTATGTGCCAAGCCTGCCTTATGCTGTGTGCCACTGTGAGTCTGTCATGTAGTGTGAGCTGTACATTCCAAGAATCATACCATAATCTATACATGTGGGGTATTTCTGTAATCTGCATGGGTAGCTGAGTACAGTTCGGTGATATTTTGTGCACATAGCCAGCGAAAGCGTTTTTGATTAAAAAAATAATAATAATAGAAATGGATCATTTTAGCAAAGACTGGATGCCAAATTGGCTGTATAATCCTGAAAAACTGTGAAAATAATGAAAAAAAGGTGAATGTAGTTGAATTTGAAACAGCAATGAATGTCTTTGAATATTTGCCCTATAATTGCCACAAATTGTTAGACAAAAAGTACTTACCAAATTTAAGACACTTAAATTAAGGTATTTGGGGTATCATTTGTATGGGGACAGTAAAAGTGAAAAGGGAATCACAGCTAAATAAAAACATACCCTAGGTTTTTGCATTTAGTATTATCAGTATAGAAATGGTTTAAAATTGGAACATTATATATATATTATAATATATATATATATATATATAATACATATATATATATATATATATTATATATATATATATATATATATTATTGCTTATCATTGTTATTAAAAGACTCTTCTTTATACATTATTACATTTGGATGTAGATTCTGGGTTTATACAATTTTTATGGCTATTTATTTATATTTTATTATTGATTGTAAATTAATTGACCACCTCCTTTTTATACCTCTATAGCAATATTGTATAAGAAACACGGTGCCTGACCACCTCTTCTGTTGGCACCCTAGCAGTCTTTTATCCTGGCTTCATCCTGTGGCACAAGAAGGCATTGTGTGTTCAATGCTAAACCAGTGGCAGTGGACTGGGGCCATATGGATGCTATTAAACTTGTGGCCAAGTCACCAAGGAGAATTTGTCACTGAAAAGCATTGGGGGGAAAAGGTTTGGTTCATAGTTCCCTTGGACATTTATGCCTGATTGCCCTTTTAAAGGAAAAAAGTTTGCTTTTCTTTCAGGATTAAATGGAGTCCTATGTACGACAATGCAGTTTAGTATTGAACAAAAGCTTGGACTTTTATTCTGTTTGTTCAATAAGATATCATTGTGTCTAGACCTGGAGACTGTCATTGCCACCTGTAATATTTTGGCTAACGTATCCTTCCCAATAACCACACCAAGCATATTCCCTATGGAAGAATATGCTCCTCATTATGTTGATTTTGTATTTTAGTTTATAGCTCAATGATACATAAGATCTGCAAACAGATCTTGCAAGAATATTACCTTAAGGAGAACTAACTTCAGATCAAATTACACAATTTTAACTGTTGATGGAACACTGGTTATTTGTGGAATGTCTACGTTTGGAATACTGTGCTAATAATATTTGTTCATAAATGTTTTGCTTGAACCAGTCAACTTACATATTTGTATCTTGGATACAAATTCAGAAAAAATAGTAATTTTGCTTCCACTGCATAAAGTAATGTTGTTAGAAATATTTAAACACATAAAGGCATTCAACAAAGTAGGATAAGCGCTGCGTCAATTGTTGGCGCTATATAAGATAATAATAATAATGATACAGAGGGATGTACTGTATACCTCAAAGGAGGAAGAATGTTAGGACAATAGGTCATACTCTTAAACTAGAGGAACAGAGGTTTAGGTGCAATGTAAATAAGTTCAGAGAGGGCAGATAAGAACAATCACAAAAGTAGTAGAAACCAACACAGTGAGGGAATTTAAACATTCATGGGATAGACATAAGACTATACAGAATATTGGACCAACTACCAAATACGATTTGACGTTTTTGCAGGGAAAAAAATCATCAGACTAAATGGACCAAATGGCCCTTATCTGCAATCAAGTTCTGTGTTTCTATGCTTACATTCATGTTCAATGCATAGTTAAAGGAACTGACTTGTCAGGCGTTTTTGACATGACACTTCCTTCTATGATAAAAGTTCAGTCCCTGCAGCCTTCCTGTACACTCCAGAGTGTCTCTGAGAAACTGGAATGTAGGCTCTTAGAGACACGTTGTGCATAACATAATAATGATCAGTCAACGATCATAAATCCTGTTTCATGTAGATCTCTTTGTTGATGATCTCACCATGGCTATGTCATTAATATTATAAAAAATGTTTTAGCCTTGTTAATAAAAAAAATCAGTATATTCATGTGTTGTGGATATTGTATTACATTCATACATTAAAAGGACACTCCAGCTATCATATGCACTCTAATGCACAAGATGTGTTCAGTCAAATGCATAACCTACCAGTTAGCTCCAGTATTGGCTCAGCAAGGGTTGTGAAGGAGTCTAATCATGATCCACTCATGTACGTACATAGAAAGCATTTCCAATGATTTCAATGGGATCACCTTCCTGCCACAAATCGGCAGCTTCAAGCAGGTAGGAGGCATTGCACTCTTGAGTTATAGCATCTCCTAAAAGTAAGTAACTTTTCTTGGCATTGCAACCTTTCCGTAGAGGAGCTTCAGTGAGACTTCCCTGGGTCTGATGACCTGAGAAACCTGGGCATGTTTCTCCTTCAACAAGGGATAAGCGGGTATAGAATGGTAATAGTGGATTATTTTTCACATTTTGCCTCAGTGCACTACTAAGTACATTTAGTCAATCCACTCAGTTGCTTTTTTGTATTTCTTTTTTATTTTGCTTTAGGCATAAACTTCAAATTATTATCAGCGTTCCACTGAAATGTAGTTATCATAGAGCATAGTTTTTTAAATGATTGCAAAACAATTTACAAGAAATGCTGATAGCTGAAGAATTTCTTGTGATTCGATTCTTAGCAAATCTTGACATTTTTGCTGCTGTCAATGAAGAGGAAAATGGTCCAATCTGATTTTCTGCTTACAAAGCACTAACGAATATAACCCATCTGCTGTGATAGAGGTTAAGCTGAATGGTAGAAGTGAGTGCAGCCAATTGTTGTTTGTCTCCTATTGGCTGAACACAGTGTTCTAATTTAGAACACTAGTATAGAATGTTCAGCACTTGCATACTGATATACTAAAGTTATTATAATTGAAAAGACTGTTAACAGTCCTACTTATAAGTTAATTTTATACAAAGATGTGACTTCCAACATAATGACTACTTTGCACTAAAAAAGTTAACAAAGGATGGAATAATAACTATTCTTTGTGTTAATTTTCTATGGACAATACAACATTATCCATGATAAATGTTTCATGAGCTTTATCCCCAATTGGCATTATAAGCTATAATGCAATCTTTTATATACAGTATAGAGATAAGTATTGCAATAGAATATTTCACTGTGTGGGGAAAATGAGAGGCTAATTTACACAAAACAGCACAAAAACATTCCTTCGAGATTTATATCAATAAGATGTAATTTATTAAACCAGATCAATCCATATATTAAGAGACAAATGCAGCTCCTTGTTCATGGAAGGAGGATGGTAACATACTGGAGGTTATATATAAAGGTATCACAGTTCATAAAATGTAGAAGGTTTCGCAAAATTCCATTTTATCAAATGTACAAATTAGTGGAATTTGTAAAATTTATAAGACAAAAAAACCCATAAAAATGAACCACTAAATCCACAATAGCTTTAAATAAATGTTATTTATTGATTTATATGATTTTGCTGCAAGTGTGATTCTTAGGCATTGGGCATATCACACAAAATGCAAAATAAATTGAAAATGAGATATTTCGTTAAAATTAAATACAAAAGTTAAAGGCAACTGACTATGGAGTATAGAATGTAAAATGCTTAAATACAGGAAATCTGTCGCTAACATTAAATAATAACTTGGAAATATGTAATATGTACACTATCAATATCATTAATATTATATAATATTAATCGTGATCCCCCATTTTAAATATTGATATTCTATCTGGCTTTGGAATACCTATGTAGAAATGCTTAAAAGATTGCCTGATTGACCATCTCTCTGAAGCGTAAGGTTTGTGGTGGAATTTGTTCCACAGCCTGACATGATTTTTTTACAATAAACTTGCCTTCTTCAATATTTTATACATCTACTTAAATTTGAAAAGTACTTGGAATGATTATCATGGTTAACCCAATAATGCTGTAAAATGCGTTACTCAATTCCAGTCAACAATTGGACAGCTGTACACGACACTTGTACGTAATCTATGAAGCCAACAAAACAGTTGGCTGGCACAGAACTGATTACACACTTGATTTTTCTTAAAATATTTGCCTTTTTGGTAATCAGCAATATTAAATGTTCTTGACTTGCAAAATCCCCAAACTTCTTACACCTCAAATAATAGTTGTTTTTTTTTAACTTACAAGGTGAAAACCACATACACTTTTTAGACTTAAAGAAGGATTCTTGAACATTTCGTTCTGGGTGACATGGAAAATCAAAAGTGATGCTGAAGACTGTGAAATTCTATGAGTAAGCTTAAATCACATCAAAAGTAGGCAGAGCACACAAGATCACAGCTGGAACTAAATTACTTTGCAAAATGTTATTTCTTTTTTTTACTTGAAAAGGATTTTTTTTAGTAAAATGGAAATGTAGCTTCAAAAATTAGTTCACAAATAACTTATTTGGCTTCAGAGTGGACAAATCAGTATATTTGTCTTAACACATAAAATGCTATATTTATTTAAGTGTAATAGGAATATAGACAGAATTTAGGGGGGGCAGAAGGCAGCCCTGGCAAGTGCCATTAGAAATTTTGAAGTGTCTTGAGAGGAACCCAGACTAGAAAACCACTAGCGTGGGGTTACTATATAGCACTATCATTGAAGCTGCTACCACATTTACAAATTTATAGGTGTTATCAGTCTCCCCATAACAAATCCCACTTGGTCATGGCCTTAAAATTGTGGTAATATTGGCACCCATTTAGGAAAGAAATGGGCCTAAAATTGGGTAGGGTAACAATATGCACATTTAGATTTTTCTCAGGGGTTTTACCATTATCTTCAATATGTTTTAAAAGAAAGTGAATCATTTAGAAGATAATACGTGTGACAATGTTTTGTAATATATATTGGGCCAGGGTGAAGTGAGATTTCAGCTGTGTAATGCTGTGTAATGGCCTGTTTGAGCTCGCTTTCCTCTAAAGGTGCCTGCAACATCTCCACTTGATCTGCCGGGAGCCTAAGAAAGTGTACAAGATGAGCAAGTATGTATCAATAAATTAATTTGTAAATTGATGAGTCACATTATCATCTCTAAGATCAGCTATCTGTCTGGGCTCAATAATGTTTTCCTCTCTTGAGTCAGCTTTATTGACCTTCTCATAGTATGTTTGTTTATGACAACAGAGCCTGTATTCTGCTTATTGTAATTATATCTTCCCTACAGCAGATTTACTTTTCTGCGGTTCATCTAGAATCGTTTCTGAAGGTTGAGATTTACTTAATAACTCAAAAGTTTCCAAATTAGATATTCGATTCAGGTATGTCTCTCTGGTTGCCGTGCCCTCTAGTTGTAGCTTTGTATGCTTTCCAAAGTACATCTGGGGAAATGAGGGGTCAGAATTGAGAGAAAAATATTTGTTATATGATCTCCCACATATTCTCTGTGTGACTCAGCTAAGACACGGTAATTTTACTGCCATGTTCCTTTTCCCAGGAAAGAATATTGCTCAGCAAGCTTCAATGCGAACATGGTCCGACCACTTTATGTTAACAAATTTGTAAGGCTCTGGGGAGCAGCAGTTTATCAATGAAACAAATCTGTTCTGGAGTATGTTTTGTGAGGTGAAGAGAAACATATGTAATCTCACTCTCCAGGATGGATAACTCTCCAAATGTCAAACAGTTGGTACTCATGTAGCCAACTGCTTAGCCTTAGACGTTTTTCATATGGTTTTCAACTGAGGGTCCAATGTTGAATTAAGGCCCCAGCATATTAAGTGCCCTTCTGTAAAGCTTTCCACTCTTGCCAGTAGCTGTAAATTTAAGGTAAGTAAAATGTAAGGTATGTAAAATGAGACAATGGCCCCTTTGTGTCTATTTTACGTCTAAGGTGAGAAGATTAACTTTAACTAGAAACTTGAAATCTATTAAATAGCTCAGGCACTTTTAATTTAGCGAAATGTGGAGCACAGTTTGCCCACTGGGCTTCTATTAAGACAAAACATTGCCTATGTGGAGTGTTAAAGATGGGGATAATTTTTATTTCAGCCGTTCCACCTTTGATCCCATGTGGATCTCAAGCTTGGCTGGGCTTCTTATTTCCCCTGTCTACAGAGCTACTAGGCAACTTTAGCAAGTAAAAGTTGAACCTGACCATACAAAACATATTAGGATTAAAAAAACAGAACAATAACAACATAAAGGTAAGCACTGTTATAGTCAATAGAACCAACCCAAACAACCGAGACCTGACTGGACCAGGGCATTTGAGCTCTCACAACAGCCTAGATGGGCTGACAGCTGCCTGCCTGAGTTTCAGCGGAACTGACATACTCAACCCACTCGTGGAACAGTGGTCCGCCTTTTGATGCCTCTCTCTTGAACTAAAAATGGATCTTGGCAGGGGAGAATAGAAAAAAAGAAACCCCCCACAGTGTTACACATAAACATAATCCTTATTTGACAGATGACATATTGGCCGTATATACAAGAACATAATATGTAATCACCTGAGATCAAGGCATTTAAGTAATGGACTTATGTTTATATTCAAAAGTATAATGTAAATTAAGCTCATTAATATTGACATACATCGTTAACATATCAATCTGTTCACTATTCCCAGATCAAATTAATAATAAATCATCAGCAACTAAAATAAACAATATATTCCTTAAATTACTTTTTAGCATGATAAATGTAATGCTCCTGGCAAAAAGCCATATATAGATTAGCAGATGAGGGAGCAAAACGTGCCACCATCGCTGTCCATCGAATCTGTAATACTTATCGTCAAACATAAAAAAATGTGCGTCAAAAGAAATTCTAAAGCCTGCCATCTACCACAATGGGCTTAAGTATAGGTCCACAAACTCCGAGAGGCCCTCCCCAAGGCTAATCTCTTGTTTTTTCCTACAAATATTCTACGGCAGTGTGTAAGTAAATAATAAACTTGCTTTTTAGTTGTCTGTTTCTTGTTTTTTTTTGTTACAAATGGAACAAGGTCTGTATATGTTAGGAACATTTTAACAATACATGATAACAGGATATTGTTATCACTGTTTTACTGAGCGGAGGAAACGAAAAAAACAATTTATCAGCTATACTCAGGCTATAGGTGAACATTACACTAGGATGGGTGAGAACATTAAAAGGAATCTTTTAGATAAAGGTTATAAAGATGACTACATTTTTCAGACAAATGTAACCAATTACGGCCTAACTGAGAGGACCGAAATAATCATTTTTTGTATGCCAACAAAATGTAGCCCAGCCACAACCAAACTAAACTATAAACCTATATAGTAGCACTCCTAGACACAGAATTTCATATTGCTCTTATTTGAGAACTGCCTTCTCAATATCTGAATTGTACAACTCCTACCACTCCAGAATTTGCTTCACAAGCGCAGGGCTGGCTCTAACTTGTGCATCAGACTCGTGATTTTAGTGATCTTGTGATTTGTGATCTATCCCACTGCTCAATATTCTCGTCTTTATCCTAGGAATCTAAACTTAGAGTTACTGTGCTTTAGGTCTGGGGAAAACAACAACAAAAAAAATCCATGAAAGATTGGATTACTTGATTACATTATGTAATGCATTATTCATCGACATTCAGTTCATTTTAAGCAGTTTTGGGTTAAGTGGATATAAAATAAATACCGAGGGGTTTTTTCACCTTGTTACCACCATCAATTTTCCTCTTGAGAAAATAGAAAACTGTATAAGCTCCAAGCTATCTTTGTTTCTTGGTGACAAGATTTTCTGTTAATAGTTCATCCCCAAAGGGCTTTGTTCATTACAAGAAAAAACTTGCATTGAATTGCAGTGATGTGAGGACAGAAAAGCATGTTTGATCTAGCAGTTTAAAGTTTAAATACAGTGACTTTTCACTTGATTTTGCGCTGAAAGTGAACGGTTATATTGAAATAAAACAAGAATAAAATAAACAATAGCAACCTCACTTAATAGAAACTTGTTTTTCGTAAATGTAAATTCAAGATGAACGAGAATGTGTTAAACACGGAAACAGAACTTGAGCCGTTTGGCCCACCATGTTAATGCTGACATGTTTAAGGCCACCTATTCAATATTATATGGTATAAAATAAGTCACTTATTTAATTAGGTTTTTACCTCACAGGGAAATACATAATAATTTTTATTACGCTATTACATGTTACTGTTTTAGTATACTGGACTGGTAGACCTAATCATCCATTGGAAATGAGGTAGGCTGCCTGGAGCTCTTCTTCTTCTTCTTGAGGATCAGCTTCACAAGATGGCAGGGCTAATCTGTGTAGCCCCTGTGAGCAGCCCCAGACAGCCTGAAGTAGGCAGGAAGTCAGTGTGGTCAAACATCGCTCCCTAGCGTGGAGAAAAAGCAAAGCAACCTGGAGACCCAGGGAAGCAACACTTTACCCGGGGACTCTGGGTAAAATACAGGAGTTCCCAGGTATCCATATCATTATAATATTTCTGGGAGAAAGTTACTGATCTGCTTTAAGGAAGATGCATATCCTCGACAGCTGTCAGCATTGTTAATAAACTTATTCAAATTACTTATAGTCTAGGTTTTTGGGGTCATGGAGTCTGAATTCAGTGAAGGAAAAACCAGCACCAAACCTCAGCTTTCTAATGCTGCCAAAATCAAAATAGGGTTAATATAATAGTGGGGAACCAATAACCCTGCCGATCCTGATGATCTGCCCCTGCAGTCTTTAGCCACACAAGACACTTGAGGCTTTTAGCCCCCTAAGCCCCCTAGCAACGCCTCAGGGAGGGGCTCATTTCTTCTTGAAGTAGAGTTTGGGCGACTGGGGGCAGCTTTTTATGCTGCCCCCTGTAAAAGTGCTACCTAGGCCTAGTCATCCTAGGCCAAGATGCCACACTGATTTTGGCTGATTAATACACTACATATCTAACCTGGACAGAAATTAAATATAAACCATGAGGTGAAGAGAAATAGCACGGAACGTTTTAATGAAGTAGGTTAAGGCAAGCTTTTTAAAAGTGTCCTTGAGGACCACTGGCAGCATCGCAATGTAGCCAAACATTAACCAACAATGAAGCAAATTACATATGGACAGAATTTGATTTAATAGCATAAAAAGCCAGGTCTGGCAATAGGCCCTGGAGAACATCTCGAAAACTATACAAGTATAGAAGATTAAATTATAGATCTGGAGGCTCCAAAGAGCTGACATCAGTCTTTGTTAAACTTAACGGAGTCAGCAGAATCCAAACCCATTAAATGTAAAAATAAGCTAAGTGTTTTATGTTTTGCTGTAATAATGGCAGCAATAGTTACAATGTAATTAATAAGGGTGCACTTATTGAAAGGCTGTGATTGATGCCAATAATACATCTGTACATTCCCGGAATTCATATTGGTTCCTAGAATTTATAACTTGTTTAAAAATGGAAATGAATATCTCTCTCTCCCTCCCTCTTTCTTTCTCTCTCTCCCTCCCTCTCTCTCTCTCTCTCTCTCTCTCTATATATATATATATATATAATGTAAAATAATTGACTTTTATTTTTAAAATACATTAAATGTTCAAATATTGATTTCCTTGGATTGATTATACCAGGCTTGGCTACTTCGGACATATCACCTTTCTACACAGACTGAAACAATTAACAACTGGAACCTTGTACTGATTACTTTAAATTGGGGGTGAAATCAGTAGCTATTTAGGGTCACGATCTTTCTAGTCTACAAGCAATTGTACAATTAACCTTGTGCATCGCAGAGCCAAATGTCAAGTTGATATCTTTAGTGTGTGACTGTGTTTTTATGTGGGCTCAAAGATCATTTAAACACATGAAACGCTTTAGAAAGTCAGGCAAAAGTTTGGAATTAGTTACAACCAGGACTGGACTGGCGACTAAAAATCTTTTCTTTCACGTCATGTTCAGCAGTCCACCTCTTGGGATCCCTGCATGTAGCAGGGCTGGGTAAGAATGAGAGCAAAGTTCTAATCAAATTCTGATACAGACTTCTTGATCCATCAGTCCACAATGATACTTACATTTGACACTGAGTACTGGGATATTGTGTCATAACTCCGAGCTCAGCACCCAGTGCCTATGCACATTGTGAGGGAAATGTGACAGAGAGGGCCATGCCAATGAAGGCACAACTACTCACTAGACCACTTGGAAAAGAGGACCTCCATTCCTCATAATACATCTAACCTCAAGAAAGATGAGGGAGTACAGACATAGTTTCTGAAGGGTGCTAAAGAGCCTAAAACCATTCCGGTTACTGACATTGCCATATAGCGTTGCTACATGTAATTTTTAATACATATACATCAGAATGTCCCCTTGTCGTTTGTGGGTGGACTATGTTGCAATAGAACTTAAATACATGTACCCTTATTCATTCAGAATTATCTGGAACTGTCTTCAAATGTAATTATGTCCATTCGGCAGGACTCTTTTCCTTCAATCCCATGAAAAAGAAATGCACACAAAATGTGTTTTTAATTATGTATTATGCAAGCGTGTTAATGTAGAGCAATTATTATTTCACTAAAAACTTTCATCAGAATTGTTCTTTACAAATATCTCCCACTGTGTGCTCAAGCAGATGCTGTCATAATGAATTTTAATTGCATATAGTATGGTACTTTTGCAAAACAAACTTTTCATTTCGAAATTAGTTTTGTTACCTGACAGTTCCAAAGCACTGCATGAACCATAGTCAAGTTGAAGCCTATTTTGCATATGTGTTCATATCTTTCAATAGTTTTTTTTTTTTATAAACTATTCATTCTGGTTACTTTCAAAAGAGTACTTAACGCTAACTTTGGAAATCGAATATGAAATGAACTTTTTCTATTCAAAAATATATCACCATTTAGATAAGAGAAGACACTATAAGTACTTTTTGTATAGCAAATTCACAATTTTAAAGCCGTTTTTTTGGCAAATTGTATCTCTTATTATTATTAAAATGCAGAAGGCATAGCATATATAATTCCATACAAGTCGTGCAATTTGCTAGTAGATGCTCATATATAAAAGGCATTTTTCCCTTATGAAAATGGAGATTGTTTATTATTATTTAAATTGTACATTTTCTGTTGATTGGCACAATGGAAAGCAGGAAGGTTATATATATATATACATATGTAATGTATATATTATCAAATTCTAGAATATAGTTCCACAGCAATTCATTATTCATGTCTTAACTTTTCAGGACCAAGCTAAAGCAGTAGGGAGCGTTTTAGCTGTTTTTTTTTATAAATGTACTTTAAAATTCTAAGGACATGTTGGAATAATTTATACCTTATGGAAAAGGGAAAAGTTCATATTTTTGTTAAGTATATGTGCTTTGCAAGTAGGTACATTTTTTGTTTGAAATCTATTTGAAAGTTGTATAAAGCTATGATAATATTTTGATGTTAATTCCATTATATGTAAAGAGGTGCTGATAAACATGTTAACCTACTTTTTAGGTTTGATTTATTATACATCCGGTCTTTTGCTTAGTTTGGGGTTGTACCAAGGCAGGCAATGCATTTTGATCTTAAAAAGTGGATTTTGTCTACAATAACCATTTGTTGTTGTATTCAGTATGGGGTTTACTGCCAAGGGAAGTCAGCTAGTAGATTTTCATGTAGTGGGATGCAATGATCAAAGGCTGTTTTGGGTTTAGGCCACTTCAACCAGAATCATGATTATATACAGCAACAACAGTCTTTTTTTATAAACCTACAATTTTAACTATAGCATTATAGAAGAGGATACAATGGATAATTTACTGAACAGGTAAAAAAAACTTATTACCTCACTAATATACTGTATAATAAGACCTGGTAATGGAGGTGGGGAGTGGATATGGCTAAATACTGTTCCCCTACCCGGAGAAAAAAAACACTTATATACTATAAGCGATGAGGAGGGAAGTTTATTTCAAGGGAGGAGAACTGTTAGAACAATAGCTCATAATGTAAAAAGGGAGGAAGTCTTATGTTACCCAAAGGGTGGAAGATAAATAGAACAGCCTCCCATCAGAAGTTGTAGAGGCCAATACAGTTATAGAATTTAAACATACATGGGGTAGGCATAAAGCAATCCTGAATCTGACATGACTAAGGACTGATTAAGGTCTGAGTCTTTGCATCACAAAAAGTGGACAGACTAAATGGGCCAAATGGTTCTTATCTGCCGTCACTTTCTATGTTCCTATGTTTCACTTCCACTTCAACCCTTTCCTGTTCTTACTCCTTTACACTTTCTCATTCTTTGAATGTCTTCCTCCATTCCTTACACTCTCTCTCTTTCAATGCCTCCCTCCCTCTCCCTTACTCTCTCTTTCCCTTCTCCTAGCCTTTCATTGTCCTTCAACTCACCCCATTACCTTCTTGGTAACTTTTGTCTCGTTGTTTGTACATTGTATGCAAGCAGAGCTTTCTCCAAGGGGTCATGCAACATTACGTTACTTGACCCCACCACATTCAGTATCAGTGCGGCGCTTGTCAAAATTTATGGCAACATTTCTCATCTGGCTTGGTGTCACAACTGCAGGTGCAAAGATACAGACAATTGGTCAGGACCCAACATGTCTGCTGCAGCCTGAGTCCTCATTTTGAGTGCTATTGACACAAGACTGTGACAACAATTGGCAGATGGCAGAGGTCTGAGAAATAAACAGGGTCACAATAGCCATGAGAATGATCTCCCGTGCTCAGGCTGCTGGCTCTAATCCCGAGATTCCTGACACTGGGTTATTTCAGAGTTCTTTGTAAAAACTATGAGATTGATATTGGTGAGTGTTAATATGTGAGTTTCTCATCATTAAGCATTGAGATGCTACTTTCTCTCTTGTTATTAAGGCAGGATATATTTAAGAGAATGAATGGCAGATTTTTTTGGTAGATATGAAAATATCTTATACATTATATGGCAATATACACACACCGATTCCAAAACAACTATGTCTTAACCAGCTTGGGTACATAATATCTCTATCACAAAATATCTTTAAAAATTACACATCTAAGGATTATCTCCAAAAGGGTTTTTATATATCAAAAGTACAATAAAGGTTTTGATATATAAAAAATGTTTTTTTTGAATGTGTCCACAGTATCTTCCTGCCCATGAGAAAACGTATGCATAGTTATTTAGCTTCTATGATTGTGTATCTTATAACTATGTGAAGTGAAACTGTCATAAAGGAAGTGTTTTGCAAGAAACAGACACCTGTTGTAAAGGACGCATCTCTTTTTCGCTGGCCATTAAGCAAACCTCGGTAGGGTAATAACCCTGTATGCGCCAGATGTACCAGATTTCATTCCAGCTTTTCAAGTTCCTTTTAGATTCTCGCCAATAATTTTACCACCTGTGGACAATCTCTGGGATTGAAATTCGCTGGTATACTGAATAATACATTAAATTGCTATCTTTAATGCTAGTTAGGCAACGCACATTACCAGTTTATCTTAAGAAAAATGGTCAATAATATAAAGAAAATACTAGTGTATCGTATCGTATCTAGTTGTGTTACAGGTGCTGTTCCACTTAGGAAAACATCGACTTTTTATTATATTAGGCAAATAAACCTCAGCAGGCGTGTCATTCTTCTGAAGGCTCAATAAGAAACAAACAGATTAAGGACAGTGCTCCTAAGTCTGACACGTGTAAACATACAATATTTATATTGTTTTATTATTGTTTGAGTAAAAGTTAGTATCATTTTTTTCATTGAAGATTCAAGAAGCTTGTATAGGGTACACAGTGTAATGACAGGAATTGAGATTTAGCCCTAATGAAATTCTCTAAGGCTAATCAAATAACACCTATAAAAAGAAAATTACATTAAATGCAAAACTACCACCAAAATATTTTAGCAATTTATTACTTTGCTTGAGCATGTCTTTGTCTTAAGTCAATTGCAAAAAGGTCCAAGTCCTCAGAACTGTTCCAGTTTTTGTTTACGAAACATTAATACTGGAATCCTTATTGTATAGACTCCAATACATTCACTGCAGGCAAATTGATGCATGCATTCATTGGTTACCAAAGTTAGACTTGTGCACATTTAAGGTTCTTCCAGCACATGCTATTTAGCACTCTTACTGAAATATATGGCGTACCAGCTGTCAATCACACGTATTCTATATGACTATTGGTGCTCAATTGGCATAAATGTGACTTGCAGATACTATTCCCTCTGATTTCAATGTTAGCTCAGCTCCCCGTGACTTCAATGGGAGTGCTCCAGAGTATGTGCAGAACACATATTAAAGTATTTTAACTCCTTTACACTTCATGGTTTCAAAAGAGGCAGCAGGGAAGGGGAAATGACACAGCTCCAATAAGATAAGAATTTATTTTGATATAGATGCAAGCAGATGGGTTTACTTTACCTTTGAGATCTAAACAAATACCATTTTTTTGTGGGGAATACATCCCAGATATTTTTTATAGATTTGTAACTTGAACAAATGTGTATTATTTAGAAATTAAATATCAGATAATATCAGAATACACAAGAAATAAGGTATGTTTTACATGTTTCTGCTTTATTTAGCCCCCTTTGTTGTCCCGTTCGAAGCAGTTTCCTTTCCTTTTACGGTAATAGGCACTTTGTTTCGTGTACTGTCATTTTTTTATTTTTTTTTTAATGAGTGCTAGTTGCTTTTTTGTGTTTAAATTTCCAACATATTTCTTTTTTTTATTTTTTTTTTTGTATTATTTATATTAACATTTTTTATTTAGTGTTACTACATTGATATCATTATCTCTAAGCACTAATGAACAGCTTGGGGAGTGTTTTGCTCTTCTATTTACCAAAGTGTAAGTGAATTTATGAAATTAATTTATATTTACACAAAAAAACACAACAAATGCAAATGTATGTGAACTGAAAAAAGCAGGTTACGCGCACATTCATTAACCTCTATATTTCATTGAGTTGTAGTTCTAACGCACAAAAAATTAATTTCACAACCACAGTGGGTTGCAAGGTATCCTGTGGCTTGGGTTTATTAGTGATGCATAATTCTCATTGAACCTACATGCCCTCACCTGCAACACACATAATTTAAAGTCACAAACAACTTGGATATTAGTGAATATGTGTTTTATTTTGCAAATGTTAGCATGTAGCGGCCTGCAAACTCAGTCAAGTGTGGTCAGTCAAGTTAATCTTTTCAGTGACCAGACCTGTATAGCACTATTTAATGTTTTTGAGTCAGAGTTTTCTGTGACGAGACACACCATAAACAAAGAACACCTACAAAATACAGCCTCCAAGGATATATAATAGAAGAAAAGCATTTGCAATAAGTAAATAAATCCTGTTGAAGGACCTCCTGGGTTTAACTAGCAGTCCTTCTTAGAGTCAGGGTCTAGATTTTTTGTAATATGATTGTTTTTGTTTATCTTGTCTAAAAAGTAAAATGTTTTTATTAACTATAAAAGCTTGCAGTTGAGCCATAGTAAGTCTACCATGGCAGGTTGTTAGGAATTTCAAACAACCTGGAGTCTCCAGGTGAAGCCCTGCTTCCTAAGGTCATATTTCTCTTCCTCTGGGCAGTAGAGTGACAACTTCCAACTAGTAGAGTGGGCAACATCCAACTCCTACTTCCTGCCCACTTAAGGTAGCCCTGCCCATAGGCACAACTAGTCCTGCCCCATGGATGGCTAGTCCTATCTCCACATGTAGCAAGCCCTGCCCTCTCATGAAGCCACTCCCCAAGAACAAGGAGACCTCTGGGTGGCACATACTGGTAAGTTCCCTTGTATGTAGACTCAGGTCACATTCATACTGTGGTTTGCAATAGTGAGTCACTATTGCTGCTTTTGTATTTCAGATGTGTTTTTTCTCTCCCATATGAGCGAGGTGCTATAGGGCAACTTAAAATGTTTTCCTTATTTGGTTGTTTACCTGTTTATTTTATATTAATCTTCTTCCTCTCTCTTCTCCCATTTAATTATACTTTTTGTATCAATATTATTTTGGTTCAGATCTGTTTTAATGAATTAACTTGCTTTCTTTGTTCTGAATCAAATTTAGTGGAAGCAGATGCATACATTGGTGTCCTCTATGTTTTGTATATGTTTTTGATCAGTGATCTCAGATCTAAAGGAATGTTTTGTTGGAATTTATGATCCTATTTTGGCATAAACGAGGACTGGACTAAGCATAGAAATTCACCCTGACACTTGAAGGCCTGGGGGCTAGAAATCACATTACTTCGCCTGGCTAGACTATTTCTGTGTATTATAGAGAGGTGCTTATAGTACTTGGAAGGCACAAACCAACAGCATTGCCCGATGGGCCCTATGGCTGCTCCCTTAATGCTTTTTGATACTGGAAAAAAGGGATACATGATTTTTTACCTTTATCTGTAACTGTACTTATTATATTGTGTAACAAAATACAACTTCTTAAACTAGGTTTCCCATACATGTGCACAGAGCCGGCCTTAAGTGTTCTGGCACCCTGTGCGAACTACTCCTCTGGCGCCCCCCATCCCAAAAAAATAGAAAGGAAAAAAATCTCCCTCCCTCTGCCCCTTCTCACAATCTACCACCTCTGCCCCTTCTCGCGGCATCACGACGGAGTCACGGATTGTGAGGGGCGCTCGGCGACTTAAATTAAAATACCGTTTTTTTTTTTGTTTTAACTTTAACATCCTCCGTGTTAAATAAAGTTAAAAAAAACCTTTATTTAACATGAAGGATGTTAAATAAAGTTTTAAAAAACAAACCCCCCCCCCAATCTTTTAATTTAAGTCCCAGGCAGGCGCCTCTGTTGCCATGGCGCCCTGTGCTGCCGCACAGGTCGCACACCCCCAAGGCCGGCCCTGCATGTGCATACTATTAAATATTCCAACAAATACTAGTACACTGACTATTGTTACCTTTTTTTGTATCTCACAAGGCCAACATTTCCGACTTCCCCTGATCCCATTTTTTGCAATAAACAGTATATTTATTGTATAAATATGCTGTCTTTTGTGTTATCTAAGTAATAATATAAAAGGGTATAAAAGGGATCTGCAGTCTTGCTGCCACATCACATGTTTACATCTGATGTTTGCGCTAAGATATTTGTGATAATGGCTCTGCGGAGAAACTGACAGTTGTAACGAGCCTCTAGTGCTAGAGGCTCATAAACAATTTTACAAACAAGACACAGAATACTCGGGAAATATGTTTGAGGTTATCTCTTGGACCTCCTGTAGGATTCAAGTGCAATCATCACTGACTAATCATGGAATTTGATGGGTGCTTCCCATAGCCATTTCCTTAGCTGAAGGGCATAACAAGATAGTGCTAGGGTACTACCGTTACCAGCATAAAGGATTTTTGTTATACATTTTGTCTCGGGACACCGTTGGGTGGGCTCAGCTGAGTGTACACGGTCAGCAGCAGAAGCAACCTTACATTGCTAGAATTATTAGGAGGCCAAGTTGGGGCTGCAATAGCAAACCTTACTTTGATTTTCCTAACTACCCCCCACCCCCCGGGCCGGTCAGCGGAGATCAGAGGATCTCCTTAACCGACCCACTTTCCTTATTGCTTGCAAAACAGGACAAAGGGGGAGCTACCGTTTACAGCAGGACAGTGCCTGAAAATCTGGAGAGACTGTCTAAAGTTAATCCCTAATTAATGTCTGGTGAATGTAAAAGTTGGAAATTATAAATTGCAATAAATTAAGAGCAAAACATTAATAAAACAACAGTTAATAGATCATTTTAGGTGCTGGATTCAATTATGGTTTAACCTTAGAGGTGATGATCCCCCTTTAACAATAAAATTGCTGTACACAACATTACTGTTTATATCACCGGTACTCCAAGTTTATGGTCCATAGCTCATAGCACCCAGTAAGGTCAATGTAATTTAACTGCTTGTTCATCTCATCTGCGTATATTAGTTAAAGTGGGCATTTAGTTTAAATGGCACGTGTGTTACTATTAATTTGATGCTGCGTGAAACAACTGGTTGGCATTAAAGATTTTAGTGATTGGACACAAAGAGAGTTCATGTTACCAGCTGCCATATTTACGGCGGTTACAGCTGTAAAGATCGTGGCCTGCTTGACTAGCCCGTAATGACATCTAGTGCAGCGTTTCTGCAGATTCTAGCACATGCATTTAAACAGCCTTTTCTTTACCTCTTCTTTACAGAAATATGTTAATCAGTAACCAATAGATATATAGATTGCCAGGGACAGTCCATTAATCCAATTTACCTCTAGAGTGTAGAGCTGAGTTTCTAGTAACGCTGCGTTCAGCGTGGATTATAAATGTAATTTTTTGCATCATTAACTTGGCTGATTAATCTGAGCCAGTAAAAGCCAAATTAGAGAAAAGCAGGGTTTGCAGGAATTCCTAAGTGCTCTGTCGTTTTTCTTGAAAGTGTGGTCCAGTGGTTGAGCTGAAAAGAAAATAAATGTTGCTTTTTTCCTAATTCCTACATTAGCAGACACGTAATTGCTTATTTGGCTAAAATATGAAATATGCCCAAAATTTCTTCCTGGTGCTTTCTTTTTGATAAGTGCAATTACGTTATATTTGCATAGTGACTGAATGTTGTTAGCACCATGTGAATGCATCTTGTAATGTATTAAAGTGAGTGCTTTATAACGTTTGTGCCTTCTAAGAGCTTAATGCTTTTAAAGGCTTTATGCCTTTTTTTAAAATCAGTCATTTAAAAATCCTGCATGAAAAGGTTATTCTAAGTATGATGTACCGGTCACGCAGAATAACAGATATTTTGATGCAATATCACAGTTTCGGAAATAGATAAAAGTGGATAATAATACCAATAACGATAATGCTACTAATACCAATGCAATGTAGCATACAAATAAATGAGTATTATGTTATATAGTACTACATATATATATATATATATATATATACGGTATATACCCTCCTTAGTTCTTGTTCTCTTACAGTTATCAGTTAAATATTATATAACTTTTCTCAATGTCCCTTACTTGTTAGTGCCAAGCAGGCTTTGTATTCCCTTTTGCCTCTGCTTAGATTTTGTGAATAAAATCCGTCTCTCAGCTGAACCAGTTTCTAGCACATGTATGTTCATACCAACTTTTCAGGGTCCCGCACATGTACACTTGAGTTCAAATCTTGACCACATGGGTGGTTTCATGACGTCCACAGAAATTACTCCATTTTTGTCTGAGCAGTGCCCAATTCACCATAACACTGTTGGCAGCTTTGTATGTGGGCACAAATGAGAAAATGGGCAGCAAACCCAGCAACATCTTATCTATGTAATGCTATATAACAGACCATTGTTAGGAGTGCCTGACATCCCTACCATGCTGCGGACTTTCTTTGTGTGCAACTGCGTGCGCAGGACTCTCAGAGACGTAGTGAAAGGCTCTGCTGGAAACTCCATGTCTCGCTTCTTCCTGCTGCCCCTGTGGAGGCAGCTCAAGTGGGAAAAGTGGGACAGCTCCGTCCCTTACAATTGGACCATGCCCTGGTTCTACTCGGACGTGGGCAAATTCGTAAGGGAACACCAACTGGAGGGAGTTAAACCAGACCTGTGGTTACCCCATGTGATCCACAAGCTCATCAGAGCCAAAGACACTATCGAGAACATCCCAGGGCTCCCCGACGCCACAGCCAAGACTGTCTGGGCTAACGTGTCGTCGAGCAGGCTAACCAACAGACATAAAGACATGGCATGGATGGCCATTCAGGGAGGCCTCCCCCTAAGGACATTTATGCATGCCAGGGGGCTGTGCAGATATAGACACTGCCCACAGTGCATTGTGGAGGAAGAGACTTCCCTTCACTTGTTCTGGCAGTGCCCGTTTGCACAGGCTTTGTTCAGAGCCCTGGAGCTGGATCTCAAGGACTCTATCGAGAGAAAGTACCTGTCCTACCATTCGGTACTTTACGGACTTTTTCCAGGAACACACACGGAGAGCGCCATTGAGGATGCTTGGCGTCTCATGTGCTGTGTAAAGGACGCTCTATGGTTTGCCAGGAACCGCCTGGTGCTGAGGAGGGAGCAGGTCACAGTCCGTGACTGCCGCAGGCTTATCCACAGCCTGCTGAGAGACTACTCTCTCAAGGACAGTCTAGAGGCTGAAGACTAGCCCCATTCTCCTCGGCCCCCTTTCCCCCCCATTTCCCCAGGATATGTTCCACTAAGTGCTAAACATATGCGCCACGTCTGGGAATGTAATTGTACACTGCTTCTACTGAGCTTTCCGCAAACTGAAGTCGTACTGTAACGTGTATTGTCCTGCGCTGCGTCGCAGTACTGCTTATCGTCTATCTGTACCAATATTACTGAGCTATGTATTCCTGCTAAAACAGGTTGATGTCTGTTTTATCATAATCAGTTTTGTATAATAAACTTAAATACAAAATTGTTATGTTTTGGGTCATAGAGCGCTGTGATACTCTCGATTAAACACCCTCAATGAAAACAGAGAGAGACAGTGAGAAAGAGAGAGAGAGAGAGAGATCAGGTATGAAAAATAGAGGTTTCTGTCCTATAGATTCACTGTACCCTCTACCCAATGAATCTTGGGAGGCAAGGAATTCTATGATTCTGGTAGCCAAATGGGAGCACTTGGGAAGTATAGGCTTAGGTACAGAGACCAGGCATAGAGGAGAAGCCAAAAATATACACATTAAGCACATTACACTGTGCTTTACACTGCGGAATAAGACCCTCATACAGAATTATGTTATTCATGTAAAATCCTGTAACGGGCCCAACATAGCTTGTTAATGAACCAAGAGCAGTCGGGATAAATGCTGTAATTTCAATCTTTTATTATCATAAAAAAAGACCATTAAGACCATTATATTGATTGATGCAATGAGTTACTGTATTATACATTGTCCATATTTTATGCATTAGAAACTAACATGGTGGTACATGGGGTAAATCAGAAGCAAAAACGGATTCACTGTGCTTCTATTTAATGTGACATATTTTTAGCCCAGGAAATAGTGATGATAATTTAGGTTAACATAATGTTAAAACCACGGGATTTAGATAGCGGATGTTAGATACAATTAAATGCAAATCATATTCTGATAAGCTACAAGTAGACCCTGTTTCAAACCTTTTTTCTTTCTCTCATGCTTAAAGGCTTAATTTTAAATGTTGATTTTGAATTTAATTTGCATTTCATTATGTTAGAGGACTGTCAGCTGAAGGGGATAAACAAAAATAAGAGTTTATGTAACATTTGTGTACCCGTGGAATGGTGTATAGTGAATTTCAGCACAGTCACATAAGGTTGGCAACCTCTTTTATTTTAGAAAGCAGTTAAAGGAGATCAACACATTCCCAATTAAACCACCAAGTTACCCATTTGAGATACACTGGACTATCCTGGTCTGACCGGTACGCGCTTGCCAGGAAGAACTTAATACAACCCATAAAGTACCTAAAAAGCCAAAATAACATGTTACGCTAGAAACCCCAGTAGCTATGTGTGGAGTTTGAAGAACCGTTTGACCCATATAGTCTGCCCTCTTTTCCTGATGTAAAATGTAGATTCAGACTTCTGTCTCTTAGCCACTGTCTAATCCAAACACAATGATTGCAGTTTATTTATATCTTCTATGTGCGACAGTGTCAAAAGCCTTACTGAACTCTAGATAAGCAATGTCTTCTGCTCCATGTTAATCAATTATTTTAGTCACCCAATCAAAAATATCAATAAGACCATGAAGACTTGGCATGATCTCCCTGAAGTAAACACATGTTGTTTCTGATCTTTAAATCCATGTGATTGTATATGTTCAAGTCTATCCTCTCATATAGTTTCCATTAATTTCCCCACTACTGACTTAATGGCCTATAGACTACAGACTCGTTGCTACTACTTTTCTTGTGAATGGGTACGATATTTGCTCATTTCCAATCTTCTGTGACAACCCCTGTTAACAGTGATTGGTTAAATAAATGTGTTAATGGTTTTGCTAGTACACCACTAAGCTCTTTGTATAACTTTGGGTGTATCTTCCATTTCTCTTTATCTCAGCTCTCTCTTTGCTCTTTAGCTCTTCTCTTCTTTTCCTTTTTCTCTCCATTTTCTACCTCTCCCATTTCTCCCAATCTCCCCCCTTTTACTTTATCTCTCGCCTTTCTCATTATCTCTCTTCTTGTTTTATCTTTATCACTCCTTTCTATCTATTTCCCTTTCTTTTATGTCTCTTTGTTCTCTATTGCCCCACATTTCTCTTTATCACTCCTTCTCTTTCTCTTTACCTCTTTTCTCCCATGCTTATTTTTCTCACCATTTATCCCTACATCTCCCTTTTCTCCCTACCCCTCCCTTTCTCTTTTATCTCTCCCCCTTTCCTTTGATCCCCTTTCTCATTATATCTTCTCTTTTGTTATTTATCTCATCTCTTCAATTTCTCTTTATCACGCCTCTGATTTCACTAACTCCCTTTTCTCCCTTTATTCCCCACTTCTCACTAACTTCTCATTATCCCTTTCCTTTCTTCCCATCTCTCTCCTTTTTCCTAATCTCTCATTATATCTCACCTCCTCTTTATCTAAGTCTCTCTTCTTTTTCTTTATCTCTCTCTCTTTTGTCCCCATTTCTCTACTCTCTCTACTCTTATTCATTATTATAAAATCATAATTTTCCCATCTTTCCCTTGCCTCTCCCCTAATGACTTACATACGCAGTGGCACACATTTTATACACAGTCTTACAGTTGCACAGACTTACACAATCACGCTGCATCTTCAAATCAGAGCAGCTCGGGTGGGAGTTGCTTGGTGACCTTGGGGGTGACCCTACGTGTTGGTACATATGCGAGTTCAATCGACATAATTCATAAAGAAACGCGAGTGTGGTAAAAAAAAATTAAAACCATGTATGGGGTATAATATTTATATTTATATAAGAATTCTGATAATACTTAATAAAAAATGTGCCTTTTTTATGGAAAAACTATTAAAATATTCCTGTATAGAAGAGAAGCTAAAGTAAATGTGATAATATAAACTGTAGTTTACATAGCCTCTCGATCAATATCGATAGCTGTATGTATTCTAGTACAAATAATATTCATTAAAATCGTCTAGATGTTTGGAGTGTCATTCTTTATTGGAAGATCAACGAGTAATGAAATGAAATGCCTCTTTTGTAGATAGGTATTTAAGTTATAGAAGAAGAACCTTCATCCCTAATCATTAAGCTGGTGTGATATTAATGGAAGAAAGTTGATTATCTGATAAAGGATAGCAAGGAAAAAGTAAGTCATCCAGTAATATTAGTAATTTAAATGAAATATGATGTGTAGCTGTGAATGCCATTAGGATGATAGAATTACAGCTAGGAGACTGAAATTAGATTTACCAGATCAACTTTTATTCTGCAGGTTGTATTTTTTTGGTGTATCTACAATTAGCTCTCACACACATCATATAAAGGTATGAATACCTGAGTAAAAAGTTTTTTGGGAACAAAAAAATCTACTGAAACAGATTTCGTCAGATTTCTCATTTGTTATCATTTAACAAAATATAAAGTGAGTGAACAGAAGAAAAACCTTAATCAAATCAATATTTGGTGTGACCACCCTTTGCCTTCAAAACAGGGACTTTGTAGGCATATAGATAGGTGTATGATTAGACAATTATGCCAAAAATGTGCAAATGATCATCAATTTAATATGTAGGTTGAAACACAATTGTTAGCAGAAACAGTTTTACAGGAGGAATACAATTGGATGAGGAACAGCCATACTCACTAACAAGATGAGGTTAATCTCAAATATGACACCAAGGCTGAGCACAGCTACAAGACACAGGGCGGTTATACTGCATCAGCAAAGTCTCTCCTAGTCAGAAATTTCCAGCCAGATGGGGGTTTCCAGATGTTCTGTCGGTGCTCTTTTGAAGAAGCACCAAGAATCGGGCAATGTTGAGATGCAATGGTTAACCAAGGAAACTTAGTGCAGCAAATGAATGACACATCATCATACCTGGGAACTTCTCCACTCCGGCTACCAGGAGCCTTCCCTTGCAGGGCGCGGCCAGAACTGCCCACTGATGTTGGTGGGCAGTCCCGCTGACGTTGGTGGGCAGTCCCGCTGACATTGGTGGGGTGTGTCAAGGCCCCGCGACCCGGAGGATTCGGGTATTGATCCGGAGAACCGTTGAACAATGCTTGACCCAGAGATCTCCGGGTCAAAACCAGGGAAGGGTTCCCAGGTATGCACATCATTCTTACTTTCCTTCCCAATCAGAAGATGTACAACAGTTCCCTCAGAGAAGTCTGGGGTCCAGAAAAATGGCATTAGGTTCTCTGGATTGATGAGTCAAATTTTTAAATATGTGACTGTAGCAGAAGGAAGTTTTTTTGCCGAAGGGCAGGGGAGCATTGCAAGAATGAGTGTTTGCAGGCAACAGTGAAACATGGTAGAATTGTGGATTTGGCCCAAACTCAGTGGGTAGTATATTCCATACAAGAATGTAGGCTGGGAAACTGCCACCCTTTCCCCGGGCCAGTCCACCTCTGAGCAAATTAAAACATGTTTGAATTGTTGAATCTTGAGTTATATGTAAGGCAGTGGGAATACATGTCCCCGTCTGTTAAATACTTGATTCGTTGTGAGCCACTTCCTTTCTTGGCTTAATAGGGCCTTCACCATTTGGAGGTATGGTGAGGGTAAGGTTTGGTGTGAGTGTTAACTCTAAACCTCCACTAAGATCATTTTAAAAACTCCACATGCTATAGCTGATTCAAGGGGCTAATAGCTTAACTAATCTAAACTAAAGTGGTTTAGACATCAATAACATTTATATAAACCTACAGTATGTAGCAGCTTATTTCTGCAGGTAATAGTTTAGATTTTTTCTATCTGAATAGAAAGAATATTTAAAGAATGTACTTTTGTTGATGATGTATTTCATGAAGTGCAAGAAGCACTGATCCTACATATATTGTGTATACTAAACTGTGGTCAAAGGTGTATTCCAGTTGACTCAAACCAATTGAAGTTGTATGTCTTTTAAGCTGATATAAAACAATACATAAAAATAATATTTTATTTAAAAATTATACTCAAAATGCCGTTCTACTTAGAACATTGCTTAGACTTCATTACATGCTAAACAATTAAATCTATGTATTCTTACCGTTAAAAATCACACAAAAACAACAAAGAAACTGGGTTTTTATGAACCAATATGTGTCTGCTTCTATGTCACAGGGCAAGTGTTACAAGCCAATATTAGTCTAACGACTTGATTAATGTCTACTTCTAATGCTGCACTTATTTAAGTGTTAAGCAGAGTAGGTGGACTAGTTGAATAGTATTTTCTTTCTTTCGGGTCATAAAGGCTAGGAACATTCTCAACATGTATCATCTGGCAAATAAGTCCAAGTGAATATAATTCCACGTTAAACCTGGGTAATTCAAAAATAAACAAATAAAGAACTCACGAAACATCTGTGTACAGCAAGGAAATTATTGCATGAGTCGTGATATAAAAGATATTTCCTGGAATCATTTCTAAGCGTTGAAAAATATTTTTATACTGACGAACCCAAATACCCAGCTTGTTTTCACTGTGTTCTTGGAAATTTTACAGTTTTTAAAGCTTTGCTTTTTCATAATATTAATAGCATTCTGAGACAATTCTTTTATGATCCATATTTTAGTTGAATTGTTGTGTTCCTTTTCATCTTTTTTTTTGTAA
Source organism: Spea multiplicata (assembly GCA_009364415.1). Classification (NCBI taxonomy): domain Eukaryota; kingdom Metazoa; phylum Chordata; class Amphibia; order Anura; family Pelobatidae; genus Spea; species Spea multiplicata. The sequence goes on from VKOC01004057.1 coordinate 50,888, forward strand.
TGTTACTCCATAGCCCTAAATTTTGAGCTATAAGCTGGGTCGAATGATGTGGAAGCAATTAGTGATTATAAATGTGTGGTTTTCCTGGCATGACCAAAGATTTTCATATGGTTGACTATACTTTATTTATCCATATGTGATTTTATATTGCCTGTGCCTTAAGAACAAATTATTAACACTCACATTTGAGAAAATTGCGTTTTTATTATGTATTGTTTTAAGTAATGTAAAAATAATTCTGTTCTTTGGAAGTTTTCCATCTTACGCAAATAAACAAAAATTCCTAGAATCATGTATGCAATGCAGGCTGATTTTGCGCTAAAATGGCTTAGGTTTACTGCCTATTCCTTGTGCTGTAGTAATTATATATAAATTCCTTGAAGTAGAATTACAAAGGTATTGGCAGCATTTTCCCAGATTTATAGTGGATTTTTTTTGTTCTCTTCATCATTTCTTTAGAGCAGAATCATATTTTTAATCAGTATTCAAAGACTATGCAAAGTATGTAATATTTGTTCATAAAACTTAACACTAGGAGAGACAGGTAGTGAGGAATTTAGTAGCTTGGCTAGAAAGCTTCAGGATGTCATGCTACACTTTCATTCAAATCTTTACAGAAAACATGAACTGTAATATGTTTGACGTTTTTACAGTAGAGAAAAATGGGCAGACTAGCTGTCAAATTCTGTTTCTTTTTGTTATAGATTGCTATACAATGTAAACAATATTTTATTCTCTATGTATGGGGTATGCATGAATGTCTATGTACTGGCATATGTGAGTACCAATGTTTATGTGGAATTGTATGTGTGTGAGCATGTTTGTGTGTATGTGTGAGATGGAATGTGTGTTAGCATGAGTGTGTAAGGGTTTATGTGTGAGCATGAATGTGTATGTGTTGTTTTGTGTGTGAGCATGAATGTCTATATAAGTGGGGTAAAAGAGTGTGTGTTAGAATGAGTGTACGTGTGTTAGTGAGTATGAATAAGTGTATTTGTAAGGATGTGTATGTGTGTTAGCATGTGTAAGTATGTTTACAAATGTGTGCCAGAGTGTATGTTGGCGGGGCAAAATGCAAGGTTGTGGGTTTGAACTGATAAGCTGCTTTGGGGCAAATGTGGTGCTCACAAAATGTTTGGGGGCAAAAGTGGTACTGTGGGACATATTGCTTTGTGAAGTTAGGAGGAAAGCATGTGCAGCAAGGAACTTCTGTTCTTGCCACTGATTGACTGCTTCAGGCAGCCAGTCAGTGGCAAGACTTGTTGGGCCATAGAGGAGAAAGGCAGCAGCATGGCTAAAGCTCATAACTCAAAGTGTTTTCCTTTTTCCTTTAATATACATTCTTTTTTAGTTATTATTTATCATTCATATTATTCATTAATATTATTCATGCACTTCTGAAGATTATATGGTTATTTTATTAAACATTTAGGCAAAGTTAAGTATATAATGAAGAACCCATATCAGAGGTGTATATAAATAATAAAAATCAACTTTATTGTAACATCACATAATACAGCATTTATACTGATGCTTTTATTTTATTTCTAAGCAGATGGCCCATACCGAAATGTGCTGGGTACTATATATATATATATATATATATATAAGTATATATATATA
>VKOC01004058.1:0-25244 GCA_009364415.1 Spea multiplicata
CCAGAGGAGTAGTCTGCACAGGGCGCCAGAACACTTAAGGCCAGCTCTGCTTATTATCCCCTTTATTTCTTTCTTCTCTCTCTCTCTCTCTCTCTCTCTCTCTCTCTCCCTCTCCCTCTCTCTCTCTTCCTTCCTTCCTTCCTTCTTTTTCTTTCTCTCTCCATAACGTCAACAACCTAACTATGAAATGTGAGATTTCTTCCGCAAGAAAGGCCAAGTTGATACATATTTAAGTCATTGAGTTGAAATTTTCCATCTTACCACAACTTTCATGAAACGTCACAGTTTAGTGAATAAAATAGGATTTTTTAAACTAAAGAGATTAGGTTTTGGAAAGTGTTTCTTATTTCTCTGATGAGACCAGTGTGCCAGTCAACTTTAATTGTGGATTAAATATAAAGGATTCGGTAAAATGAGCCCAGACAGTGTGAGGTTTTAAGGAAAGACCCAAACATTTATTTTATTTCTAAATAATCTAGCAATTCAAATATGTTGCGAACCAAATAATGACCCTTTTCCACTTGTTTCACTTTATTTAATGAAACCGTGGATCTTATATTTTCCAGGCAAGTGTATGCAATCTCTCCTCGTGCTAATATCCCAAATTACATTACAAATCATACAAATGTTAAAACATTTGATCCGAAGTAAACCTCAATGACAAGACCAAAGGCCAATTGATTGTTGGCTTATATTATTCCAAAGTAGGCTGCATATTTCACAGCCTGTTCCACGCAATGTGCAAGGCTAGCAAACTTGACCTAGCGGTAGTTCTGCTTCCAGCAACTCATTTTTAATACATTTAATAAATTTAAACCAACCTATTATGGCGTATTTGTTGCAGCTCCCTTGTGAAAATGAATACTGGATTGCTATGCATTGCCCTTCGCTTGGAGATAATAATGTACACTACTTATAATATATATATATATATGCATTTAAACAATATTATAATACAATAGCTTGCCTGGAGTTAAATTACATATATTTTATTTTTGTTTATGCTTGGAATATCTAGGTTTTTATCTTCAATTTTCGGGTATTTAGCAGAAAAAAATAATAACGAATATGTATACGTATTACTTAAAACAAACAAAAAAACATATCTAAAGCATAAATAGTGGGGATTCTGTCACACTATATGGCCATATATTGTTTGGCCCGACACTATGTCTAAGTACGCCAGGTTTGACCATTCCTATGTAATTTTGTCATGGCTATTTTGCTTACCAAGGAGTAAGCAGTAAGCAGTAAGCAGTAAGAAGTAAGCAGTGGGACTGCTTTGAATTTAAACCCAAAAGAAACTCTCCAGTAATCTCATGGTATTTTGACTTAGTGGGCAATGTGGCTAATCAATATATGGCCATATAGTGTGACGGAATCCCCAATATTTATGCTTTATATATATATATATATAATATTTAGGTTTTTTCAATCATATTCGCTGGGTATGGCCTGAATTCGTGCATTGTTTTGTCTACTTATTGATCATTATAATTCTAGCAGCAACCCGGGAATCTGATTTTTGTTTGCCTTTGATGCTTTTATGCACCCTCTATTTATTTTTTTTAATTTATATTAAAAAACACATGTAACCTTTTTTACGTTATAAATTCCAAGTATATTAATGACTTCAGATGAACCAAATCTGATGTTAGAACTTGCCTTTTTTTTCGTGTACGGTATGCGCAGCACAGGTGATTAATGGATCTGTATGCTTATATATATATATTTATATCACCATCTCGTCGTGTGGCACAGCTAAATATAAGGCAGTCTGAACATATAACAGGCTGTACTAAAGATTTCTTAATAATCCAGATGAAAAATGAGCTATCAACTAATATGGATTAACTCAGCTGGACTGTAATACAGCAAGTTAATGAGATTTTATCCACCATGGAAACAGTATTTGACTGCATTACTTCATTTTGGATAATGCCTACTAATTAGGAGCTGGTAATTGCATAAACCTCAAAATCACTGCTCCGATTAACCTCTTTGCTTCCACCATGCGGAGTATGATACCGAAAATCCAAGTGGATATGAAGTTACAAGACTTTACTTAAAGGTTTGGTATAAGGGATGCAGATAGGATGACTGATGTCTGTTTGTTAGATGAGTAAAGTTACTAAAAGTATTAGATGAGTAAAGATACTAAAAGTATTAGATGAGTACTCGCAATCGTCCAGTATTTACTATTTTTTCAGCAATAATTTAAGACCAGTACGCAAAGATACGCTGGTTCCTTAAACTGTCATGCATCGAAGGTGGTGGTACTAATATTTAGTGTACCATGGATACAAAGCATCATCTTTCATCTGTCTCTTCCTATCCTGTGGTCCTTGTCCCCTGACACTGGGGTCTATTCACTAAAGGGATAGTTGACTGGGGAGTCTACAGGAGTACTCCTCCTACAACTCACTGGGGCTGACTTTTCATAATGTATCTTGAAGTCAAAGACGTAACCCACCTGCTGAAAACTCTCCAAAGTCCATTTTGCATATTCAGCAACGGCAACTTGATTTCTAACTCGGCTGAACCTGATAGAACTCTCACAGTGTCCAATACATAACTCCATTCAACAGAAACGTCACTTTTTGGGAATTAAAGAATAACAAGTTAGTCGAGCGCCATCAAGGCAATTCAGTCAAATGACCTCTTAGAGTCCAAAAACGTGAAGTTTATGTCCATTGTTTATGTAATATATGCCTGTTCTCCTGTGTTTCTCACAATCTATCACTTTAGTATCTATTCTATGTCCATTCAAGATTGTAGTCGTTATAAAGTCAGTAATTTCTGTAGGAACACTTAGACCATAAAGGAATGTTTTCATTCCGCTGCTAAATATTTCCGCACCATTTTGAGACACATTTTAGGTCTTCCTTCCTTTTGACTCTAGAAAGCCATTTTTTTTCCTTGAGACCCCTTTAAAATGATGGATATTGGTCTGTTCAATCCTGAGACCAGCTGAACAATTGCTACTGTTTTTGACTGCAGGGTATATCCACACACAGGCGTCCAGAGAGTCGTCCGTAATGGTCTGCCTGGCCGGAGAGCTCTGTCAGGGCCATTGGAGAGTCATATTTCCTGCGGTATTGATCAAGCCGCAGTTTGTGTTTCTTGTAGCACAGATCCTGTTTGCTGCTCTGTAAAATGATAACAGAACTCATGTCAGTGAGGTAATTACCATTGATCTAACACACTGTGACAAATTTTCCAGTCATGGAATTTGATTCATACTTAAACTTATGGCACTGTGGACGGCTCCTTAAATAATTGAAAGTAGCTCTGAGTAAATCAGCCACTGCCAGGCCTATTTTTTTTTTTTCTACACTTCTCTCTGTTACAACTTGTTAGCGAAGTTCATCAGGGATTTCTAAATTAAATAGGCAGCTTCTTTTGTTGCTCAGAGCTTTAAGTAACCGCTAATATAATTTCAAAAGAAAGATTATATTACTTGATTAATTGAAACGGCTCAGCGGATAACCATTTTTTTTAACCATTTCATTTTCAAACAAATGCTGGTAGAGAGAACAGGGGAAAACTATGAGTAAGGTCCTTTTGTGACCTATTAGTTCGGGCTGCTGGCCAGCTCACCCACCTGTAATGTTTAGAGAGTATATGTCAACTGCACAGCATAGGTCCCGTTAACCTCAAACTCTGGTCCTTCTACTCACAAGCTGATCTAAACTACTCCCATACCTGGAACTTCCGGAGCCTTCCCTTGCGGGACGCGGCAAGGACTGCCCACTGACATCAGCGGGCGGTTCCGTGACGTCGGTGGGAGTCCCCACTGACGTCAGGGGCGTTCCTGCTGACGGCAGCAGGAAACACCCCCATTTAAAGCGAGAATGGGCGGGGAGCCCATCAAGACCCCACCCCCGCGACCTGGAGGATTCGGGTCTTGAAGCAATGCCTCACCCGGAAATCTCCGGGCAAACCTGGAGAGTTCCCAGGTATGACTACTCCCCATTCACGTCTTATTAACTTAGACTCATCCCCTTACTGTCGCCAAAAGGTATACCTGGGAAGACCACCCAGAGGTCTCCCTCTTTTGGGGTAAGTAGCTTCATAATGTAGCATGGCTAGGAGCGCAAGTGGCTACCCATGTGCTGCATATGGGGCCTCACATGGGCTGGGAGTGGGATGGCAATTGGATAGGGAGTGACTGTGACTAAACACTGCTTCCCTGCCCCGGAGAAAGTGGAGAGTGACCAAGAGACCCGGGGGAGCAAAGCTTCAGCCAGAGACTCTACGTCAAACCGAGATAATTTCTTGGTATGCCTCAAAAGAGCAAGAGCAGTAGAAGTTGGCATCTATGAATATATAGCTATGACGTGACACGATGTCAGAGGCCAAAACATGTGCTAGCTATTCCAAATGCTTAACACCTTTTTACTACAACACAAATTTTTACCCTAAGCCATCCATTGCAATATTGTTTCATACCTTCAACTAGAGATGGACGCGTTTGTCTAAAGGGCAAGGCTGTACTAAAAATATTTATGTGACGTTAAGACCTATCAAGAGTTAATTGTGAATAAGGTGTCAAGAAGAAGAATAATGTATTCTATTTACACAATGTATGTGCTCACACACCTCATGCTGTTTATAATCTGATTATTATGACTTTTAGAATGGTAAAACACAGTGATACAATTGTACCCATAAAACATTCTGAAAAAAAAACAGAAAAAGCGTAGGAAAAAGGGACATTTGGGAACTATTTTATTTCTAAATGGGACCATTCGAGAGAGAGATAGAATTAGTATATAAAATCTCTCTCTATATATAAAACAGAAACCATCTAATGCATTTAATGCATTATTTATTGCGCAAGACAATGATGTCATTTGTGATATATTTCTAAACAGTACAAAATGATGTGACTTACAAAAAGTAATTTAAAGTAAACCGTGTTTACAATCCAATATATAAGATGTCCTTTTCTAGTATTTTAAACAGCGGAACTTTTTTTATTGCAAGATATCCTATTTTAATCTGTAGGGAAACTGGAGCTAAAAGTAATATAAACTTTCTCCAGGTAAAATAATAAAGGTCCTTTGTGCTTTATACTGAGACCGCACTTGAAGAAAATGATTTCAAACTGAAATCTAATGTAGCGGTTTGTGATTCCCTGCAGAACACCGTGTTTATAGCTTATTTCTTGTATGTTACTGTAGCATGTGAGCATGTATAGTTTGTCTGCTTCTTCTACGGTCGCTGCATGTTTATGACCCCAAAGGTGCCTCTTTGGACATTCTGAGAGTTCCATTAGCAATGAGTTATGAAAGCTGCTCTCTTTACCCCAATTAGATAAAAAGTCTCTTCATTTTGCTCTCTTTATATGTTTTTAAGCATTCTTTTGTGTTTTGGTGGCACTAGATAGTATATATCAGGCATGTTGTCTTCCAGATGTACTTTGAGCTGCTTTATTACTGGGCTGCCTGGCCAGAACAGTCCACCAGGCTAAAGGTAGCCAACTCTACCCTGTACCTATTGGGCCAACAGTTTCATGGCTCATTCAGCATAAAAATATAATTAAATATATATATATATAATTAAAATATATAATTAAAAATACTTTTGATGTTTAATCTTCCCACTCCAACAGTCCAACGGTTGTCTATTATAGTCCCCATCACCCTCATTTAGCAATTGTGCCCATTTCCCTTCTTTTTTTCCATGCATTCCTTTTGCCCCATTGCAAGATATTTCACACATGCGTTGTGTGTGTGTGTGTGCATAAATGTATACACATCAGCACATATGCACTATATACATATTTAGCATTTGATACAATTTATTTCCAAAGTGTAATTCTTTAAGTAACCTATTAAAAAAAAAGAAGCTCACAACAAATTCATAGCAAGTATAAAGAATAACAGCGCATTCATTGCGTAGATGCCTTGTCACTCTTTGAATCTAGATTACAGAGTAAAGTTACTCCATGGAGCTTCGATAATTCGCTCTGATGCACTCAACCAGCCTCCTATAATTTACCTGTCAGTAATACATGGTGAGCACATTATCACAGCTTCTTACCATTAATCCTATTTCATTTTGGTTGGATTAATCCTTTATTCCAATTCATAGAACAAACAAAAAATAAGTCTACTGTCTTCAAAAAGGTTTGCAAAAGTTCATGGAAAGGCAACTTTTGTGCATTTTGTACATAAATCCCACAAATGTATACTTATTTTTTCTTTCTTTACAATTGATATTTTTTTGGAGTAATCAAGAACGGACATTTCTGCTGGGTGTTCCAAGTTTTCCTATTTGACAGAAGAGGAAGATTTACTTTGCAATAATATTTTAAATGAAGAGTCTGTGCTATTCTATGGAGCCTATTCAGAATAAGCAGTAGATTCAATTGCACTCTGCATGTATTTCCATATTGGTTATCACGGATCCAGAAATATAATTATAATAATATATTATTATATTATATATATATAATATAATTATAATATATTATTATATTATATAATTATTATATTATATCATTATGTTTTAGAAGGTATTCAATGCAAATAGTCATTGGCGTTAGAGAATAAAACTTGCCCCCGATTAAACCCCTGCTTCCTCTACTAATACCTGGCAGGCAGGTAGCATACTTCTTGCACATGCTCAGTAACACTCTTGTTGAAGTCAACGGGAGCTGTGGTTCACATGATTGGCTGCTGTTGCTCCTATTTATTTCAATGGAAACTCATCTCCCTTGGCGTAGAACAGGAGTGCTACTGAGCATGTGCAAGAGATGTACGTAGGAATGCTTCCTGCTTTCAGTGGAGGCAGCAGTGGGAGGAGTTAAATGAACCAGAAGCCTCGTTGTCTCATTCCAATACCTAATGCACCAATTAGCACGCAGTTAAATGCAATGGAGTCCATTTTACCTGAACTCCAATGAAAACAGGACTGGAATAGACCTTTAATGCCACTTGCATTATTACTACTGGTAGAGGAAGGAGGGTTACATTGCCCTGTAAGCGATACCTTGGTCGTCATGCATGAGACAAAAATAAAGAGCAGAACGAAACAAAGTATTTAGACATTCTAAAATTCTGTCAGGTCTGTGACCCTTAAGGACATAGGTAGACACCTCTACAATACAGTTATTTTGCAGCGTTTATTTCACTTTTCCCGTTAAAGGGAATAATGATTAAAATATGCTAGCATTAAAGAGCGTTTGTAATGTGTCAAAATTACCCCACACGCTTATCACAGTCACGTTGGGCTAGAAATAAGGTCATATAAAAATAAAATATTTGCAGCACAACCTTTAGAATAATGAATTGTTAAAGGGATTTTATTTTTAGAGGCTCTTTTAAACTCCCTGGCTCAAGCACTGCGCACAGGTTATTAAATGGCCTGTCTGAATGTGCATCAAGCTTGTCCCTAGTGGGGGCCTATGTTAAATTCCATCATTAAAACCTATTACCGAGCTATCAAAACCCTCTGTAATTCCGTCTAATGACCTCATTTCCCTAAGTGTCACGGGCTTCTCTCTGAGAGGTTTTTTTTTTTGATGATTTGGTACTACTGACTTCATTCGGATATCTCAAGCTTCTCAGAGAAAGAGAGAGAGAGAGAGAGAGAAAAATCAATGTCTAAAGAGATGAAAAGTCACAGGGCCCGTGGCAGGGGACCTAGAAAAATCTCCAATATTCCCTTTCCTATCCAGTCTATTAGCGTTCTCTGTCAGCCTATACCTTTGGATTTGATTGAAAGCCAAACTGAGACCAGATATGAAAGAGCAAGTCAATATGGCTGCCGGACAAGACTTTTTTTTTTTTATAGCTTCTTGAAACCAGTTATTAAGCAAGGTGTATATAAAAATGGATTATTGCATTAAAAGTTCAAAATGTTCCATTTTTTTTAGTTGGTTTAGGGAATATTGTCTAGGAGAGCAAATAAAAAACATGGTTTCGCAGCAAGAAAAAGTCTTCTCCGCCCCCCCCCTCCTTTTTTTCTCGCCTAGAAATCATTTCGTAAATACAAAAAAGGGCCCTGGGGCTATTGCTGCCCAGGCACTCATTTTTAGAGTGGATAATTGACTTCTTTCAGTTGATAATTCATAGCTTGCATATGTTATCTAATACATCAGCGGGCAGAGAAAACTCAGTGCCCCAGCCGAATGAAGGAGTCTGAATGATGGATGGGTGCATTATGGCTTTATGAATGAATTATGTCCGACAAATACCTTGAGCAGGAGAGGCTGTCGCTGTATATCTATCCTAATCTGTGAGGAATTATGACTATTTTCACATTAAAAAGAAAAAAGAGAAGGAATTAATGGAGCAATTGGGCTATTAAAAATGTATGTCAAGGCGTTTAACCGACTGGTTTTTCCACATCGATCATCAGAAGCTTCTGAACTTTCTTTGCATGCTCCCTGTCATAGAAAAACAGGTCAAGATTATTATGACAGACAAAACTGTTATATATCTACTCAAAACTTGCAGTTGCCTATAGCCCTTCCGTGTTCCATAGCAACTTCTGTATATACATTCCTATTTTATCAGAGGCTGACATTTACTATTTTACAGGTTTTACTGAGCCCAGACTCTAAGGTTACCCAGAAAATTAATTGTCCGACAAACTCACCATTTTTCGCCAGCTTCCTTGGGCTGTCCAAAGTTGAGTTGCCAAGCTACTTCGAAAGGCACTTAACTTGGCATTTCCACTTACTGTGCCTATGAGTTTTTCACGAGTTATCCACTTACGTAAAATGATTAAGGGTGATTTTTAAAGAACTCATTAGGGTCTGAAGTTGCAGGAGATATCCGTGAGTTGGTAAACAGCTTAGTCTTTGGTGATTAGATACCTTAATTATACATCTATAAAGACAGACAGAGAATGACGGAGAGAGAGAGAATGAAAATGGGGTAAAATATAAGTACAAGTGACCAAAATAAGTGGTCCCAGATTTTCATTTAGATAAACAGTATGTATATATTATTACTTTTATATTATTATTATTATTACTAGAGAAAGCTTTGGACTCCAACCTGTGGCTATTGCTTGATATTAACGTTATAAACCGAGCTGGCTAGGAACTGTTAATCTCCAGTGAAGTTGTTGTAAGTAAAGAACATTTGTTTTAGAACTTAAAGACCCAAGCTTTCCAGTAAATTGTCCAGGGCTCGATTGAGTTTATCCATAAATTAGAGATACATTTCATATACAAGGCATACCGTGATGCAGAACACCATCATCGACAGCTTCACCTTATCAAAACAGGCATCTACATCATAAGCTCTCACCCATTTCTAAGTAGTCTACTGTGTTGCAGCATACTGTAGCACCAACAATCATTTATACATTAGTCTTAACGTATTATAAAGAAGCCACAGTCATCAAAGCAGTAAAGAAAATAAAAACATTTCCAGGGGTGCAAAACCAATGTGATGTTACGGCAACAGTGACACATAAGGTTAAGGAGATCAGATGAGAGGTGGAATGGAGGTGTCTTTCTTCTTGTCACTGATGGAGTAGTCTTTAAGCAAGTTGAGTATCAGCCTGTGATAGTCTCGGGCAGTGATCTGTTCCATAGTCAGGATCGGGTGGTTCCTGGCACAAAGTGTCCATAACCCTACACATATTAGGCGCCGGACTTCTTCAATGGCACCCTCAGTATACGTTCCCAGGAAAAGCACATATGGAACAGAATGGTGAGAGGAACCTCTTTTCCATTCAGGACTGATTCAAAAGCCAGGACACAAATTATCCAAGGTTTCTGGTATATAAAGACAGAAGCCGACTAAACCCACTAAACATCCCAGCTGTTACGCTGCAGGCAGATAAACACAGAGTAGCACTTGTGATCTAATTAGTAAGAATTACCACCATGTTTCTCCCACAATGCTATTATTTTGGCACCTGTAGAGTTTTAGCTGCTAATCTCACTGTATTGTATATATATATATATATACTTTTCACTGATGACAAGAAACAGCATTTTAAATGCAAACTAAGGCAAAATAATCCATGTATTTTTGTATCAGTTTGGTGGTGCTCGGCACTATCCATATTAGCTGTGAGGATTTACAAAGATAAATGGTGTTTTGGATATGTTTAAGTGAATTTATACCACAAAGGGTTAATTGGGCTCGAATACCTTTTAATACCTCTACAGCTATTTTTCTTTTAATTGCATTCTTTTGGACCTCTTGGGTATGATGTCATACGATTGCACTCTGCAGTGCAGAGGAAACAGCCGGGAGTTCTGCCCTAGCTCAGGCCTAGTACAGGTATTATTAAACACTCATACACAGACACTAGACATTCCAGAAAGCTTGTTTTTCACTCCGAAATATCATTGTTCGGCCACAACCACAAGGCATTCTGGGTAGACACATGCAAATAAAACCAACAACAATCACATTTTGCCTCTATATGCTCTTAAAAGCAACCACCTGCTGCACAGCCTTTAGACAAAACTCTAATAAGAGATACAGAAACCAAATCACCACTCACAAACTGCCATTCTGCCCTTAATAGGACACCTCAGTATGACAGCTGAAATACCATTACATAAGTTATGGTGGGTAAAGATGATGGGAAACCCTTCCACTTAAAATTAAGGGGGTAGTAGAAGTATTATTAAACACTCATCTACAGACACCAGACATACCAGAAGGCTTGTTTTTCCCTCAGATATCTCATGGTGCTGCCATGGGGGATTCTGGGTAGGCGCATGCAAATAAGGTCATTAATGATCACCTTTTGCCTCTATATTCACTTTATACATGGATCCCTGAAAGTAATTGCCCGCTGTACAAGACAGCCTTGTGGTTGTAGCAGCACCATGAGATTTCTGAGGGAAAAACAAGGCTTCTGGCTTGTCTGGTGTCTGTAGATGAGTGTTTAATAATACTTCTACTACCCCTCTTAATTTTGAGCGGAAGGGTTTCCCATCACCTTTACCCTCCATAACTCATGTAATGGTATTTTTCGTGCTTCCCCAAGCCCCAAGCCTCAAGTATTAAGCTGGTATTGCAATCTTATGTTGATGAGTCCTGTTAAGAATGAAACAGCTGTCCATGAGCAGTGATCTGGCTACTGCACCTCTTGCCTGAGTTTTGTGTAAAGGCTGTCTTGTACAGTGGGAGAATTACTTTCACGTGATCCATGTATAAAGGTGATCTAGAGGCAAAAGGTGATTATTGTTGACCTTATGTGCCTACCCAGAATGCTTTGTCTGGTGTCTGTAGATGAGTGTTTAATGAAACTTCTACTACCCCCTTAATTTAAATGGAAGGGTTGTCCATCACCTTTACTCACCATAAGGTAAAGGAGTTTCACCCTTAGGGGTGAGACTCGAAGATCTGGCCCTCCCATGGGGGTGGATTTGTCTGGGTTACCCTTTGTGGGAACCCAGAATCATATATGGGCGTCTGCTGCCCAATGCAGAGAGCAGCACCAAAGAAGCATGCACCTCGGGCTCCAAAAAAAAAAAAACCCTATGGGAAGAGGGGGAAACACTTGATCCTTAGGGCTGAGGTAGCATGGAGCCCAAGGTGTCTTATTCGCATCCAGAGTATAATTCTTCACAACCCAGCATTTATGTTGATGAAGAATGAGCACGGACAAGCACGGAAGGCCCGCTACTGAAGCACTTCACTCCTTGACCCTTATGGGCCTGTGTGTGTAACTTAATTTTTTTGCTTTCACAGTCTTTGAAACATGGCAACGTACACGTACAGAGCAATGAGGAACAGGCGAGGTTCTACGAGTTCCCACAAACTATAAAACTGTACCCAAATTCTCCAGAAAGGCATCTTCTATATTATTACTTATAAAAACACAGAGGCACTGAAAGTGTCAACAGGCTAGAGATGTAGTCCTACATATATTTAAATGTGACCTTATGAAGAAGATGTTTTTATTAAGATACTGGATGCTGTTGCTTAGCTTGCAGGGATACATAGAGGCTTTGCAATTACTTATTGCCCTGGGAAAACCTCTCCTACAAGTTACTCATTTGTGACATGGTGTTATCAGCAATTTGTTCGATTTAATTTATCAAAATGACTACGACATATTGGCCAACTTCTTGGGGGTACACCCAAACAGCGAGTGGGTAGAAAAGCCAATGAGAGGTTGCAAAAGTCATGTAAATTCACACACTATAAAAACATCCTTACTTATGCTAATCAAATAATTTACCAGACAAGGTTGATGATTAAAAAAACAACAAAAAATAGACAAAATGAAGATTGTAATTATCTCTAAAATGGGACCATCCGTTTCTCCTGAATTAAATTACACTTTTACCCTTTTGTGGAATTTTATCGCCACCTAATGGGAAACTGAGAAACTACACTCTGTCTAAGAAGTTCTACTGCCATCTATTGGTCAGAGATGACAACAGCAGTTCTAACATCTAATCTGCATGTTCGGTATGCTTTTGTTGAGCATAAAAGTCAGAAACACCCCACTTTACAGGGTACATCCAGAAAAAAGCACACGTGTCAATGTGGGCATATCGAAAATCAATCCTGTTTGCAATGCACTTTAAGATCTGTGGCCAGAAATATGTGGATAAGGGTGCAAGATATATTACGTTTTGATTCCTTACCCATTGTTACACGAGTTCCATCATTTTCATAAGCTCCATACTTTTTAAGCTGTATATGCTTTGAGAACATTACAATCCAGTCACATAGCCTGGCCTAGACAGCCTAAGTGTGCTCTTCCTCAATGGGCCAGTTACAGGAGACATCTCTGATCTCCCAAATCAGCACATTTACTCTATGAAGTCTATCCAGCACAACCTCCGCAGACCGTACTTCAAGAAATGGATCGCTGGAATATGATGCATATCCTAGTGTCCTGTAACGAAGATGGTGGTCATGAAGAGAGAGGCTGGGGTGCTGCCCTTGGTCAGGCCTAGTAGTAGGTACATCACTGGTTCTACCTACATGCAGGTGTTTCACTAAAATTTCCCAATGTGGGACAGGATCATCTGGGTATTTGCATGCGCCTACCCAGAATCCCTTGTGGCTGTGGCAGCACCGTAAGATTTCTGAGGGAAAAACAAACCTTCTGGCTTGTCTGGTGTCTGTAGATGAGTGTTTAATAATGCTTCTACTACCCTCTTAATTTTAAATTGAAGAGTTTACAATCACCTGTACCCACCATAACTTATGTAATAGTATTTCTCGTGCTACCCCAAGCGTTAAATGGACATTCCAGTCTCACGCTGGTGAGTTCTGTTAATTATATAGAAGGGTCTTGGCCTTTTGGCTAAGGGCTATGCTGATCTTCTGGTCTTAGGGCTAGGAATGTGATGGAGCCTGAGTGCTGATTTGCCCTGGCAATAATGATGGAGTCACTGTTGTGGTCTTGCATGCTGTTGTACATGGTGAGTGCATGATTGTACTGGTAGTTGCTTTGCACCTACTTTTTCCCATGTGCTGTCAGGTCTTGGGGAGAAAATTATTTTTGGATCTGGCCAGGCCATTTATGGCTGCCCCTAATATAGTTTTCTTTAATTTATATATCACTTTGTGTGTACACGAGTGCCTATTAATTTTATTTATTTGATTACACAGCTTTTGAAATTCATGGCGAGGCCCCCACTTGAAGTTGGCACATGTGTTTTTTGGCACCTTTGTTTTTGGACACTGTTTCTTTTGATGCAGTGAAGCTGGATTTTGCTGCAGGAGGATTGGGAGCCTTTCGCCCCTTTCCTCTCTTCAAATAAGCCCAGCAAGGAGTCTTACCCTTCGGGGTGACTCAAGATCCGATCTTCCCATGGGGGGGGATTAGTCTGGTTTCTCCTTGTGGGAACCCAGAATTCGTATCTGGCTTGCTGCCTTATGGCACAGAGTGCAGCACCCAGGAGCACACCTCGGGCTCCCAAAAATTAAAAAAAAAAAAAAAGCTGATCATTGCATCTTGGCATTTTTGTTTAGATCAAGTGTAGTATCTTATAGAAAGGGGGGAAACCCTTGATCCTCTGGCCTAAGGGCTGGGAAAGCATGGAGCCTGAGGTGTTAAATTGCCCTGGCAGTGATGCATGTTGCTGCACACAGTGAGCGCATGTTTTGCACTGGTGGCCTTTTAGCACCTTCTTCTTTTTGCACCATGAGAGCTTGGAGTTAAGAATTTATGTTTGAACCTGGCTAGGCCAGAAATGGCCTGCTCTTATTTTTCTTAAGTTATACATTCACTACATTTTTACACGTGTGCCTATTAATTTTTCGTTTTGGACTGCAGGGTTTATTTTGAAGTTCACGGCGAGGACACGATCATGATTTTGCTTTCTGATTTTGTTCCCACGTTTTTTGGACACTTTTTTTTAAAGCAGTGAAGCCTGAAGGGGGTTACTCCCTTGTGGGAGTGCCCTGAAGGTTAAAGGGGTCTCACCCTTCAGGAAGAGACTCGAAGATCTGCCCCCCCCCCCCATGGGGGGGGATTTGTCTTAGACAAAGGAACAGCACAGAACAGCACCAAAGGAGCATGCACCTCAGGATCCAAAAAAAAACAAACCCTTTTGCCTAAAGATTGTCTTGCTCAGCTGTGGATTGTTTTCAATCATGAATAAAGTAGATGTAGACACAAAAGGTAATTATTGTTGACCTTATTATCAGGTGCCTACCCAGAATCCCTTGTGGTTGTGACAGCACCAAAAGATTTCTGAGAGAGAAACAAGCCATCTGTAGTTTAAGAAAGACACAGTAAGAGCATGAACGTGTCGAATAGCCCTTGTTCTAAAGAGAGAAATGGAAAAAAATAACATAAACAATGGAATACCTAGTTAGTATATTATTTCCATGATACCGGTAGTTGAAGGAGACTGCAGTTCATCCTCTAACCACTTGGTGTCACTGGTGCACAGCAGTATATTAATGATCTCCATCTACAATCCACTTCCATCCAAGTACAGCTGCGTTACTTTTTGTGTTTTGTTTAATTCCATTTTTATATAATTTGTGGGCTGGACATTTCCTTGGGTGAAAAATCAGAATTGATGACTTCAATAATTATCGTTTGTAAGTGTCTAAGGTAAGTGTATTTTTTTCTAACAGTTTGCAATTGGTTGATGCCTGAGGAGGACCCTGCAGACGACCAATAGGCTCACTCTCACAGCCTTTTTAACTCCTGACGGCGAACCTACGGCTTTCCGCTCCCGTTAACCCCTGTGATGCTACGTAGATAACGGGAGCGGAAATCCGTAGGTTCGCCGTGAGGGGTTAACTTGGAGCAACTTGGCCGGCAGAGACCACTGGTCTCCCTGCTCCAACAGTTAAAAGTCGGTACGAACGACCAATAAAGTCGCTTGCGAAGAAAAACAAAGAAAAAAACGAACAATGTGCATGAATATTTGCACCACCACACGAATATTTGCCCCCAGGATAGTTATGTGTGAGTAATTTACAAAACAGGGATCAGGTTAGCGTAGGTGTGTGGGGTTGGGGCATTCAACATTTTGCTTGCCCACTGGCCAAACACTGCTCGCTCTCCTCAACTGTATGCAGATCTTTTACTTAGTGCTTAGTTCCTTTAGGCACCACCTGTAATCTTAATGATTGTGAATCATTTGTCTATATAAATAAAATGTAAGCAAAAAGTCAATTGTACAAGCGGTGTGGAAAATAATTTTCCCTTGAGGATCGCAGGTGCGATATCAGTAATTCGAGTGTTTTCATTTGTTGGCATTTTCTGAAAGATCAATAGACAGATGCAAAGCATAATGCGTGGCCACAGGTCCGAGAGCACAATTTTCATAATTATCATGATGTGTTTATTTGCACCGTATCACAGGCAGAAATATTTAGGCCGAGTAATTAGTTACTGTAAAGGACAAACCTCACGTCACTTTAATTGTGCTGTGAAATTAAAGATAAAAGAAATTGGTCTTGTTTCTTGCGTGCCTTCAAATAGGAGTTTTGTGTAATCTGTGATTAATTTCTTTATTTTTTTTTTGTCATTTCATTTCCAGCTGAATATAACATTTAATTAAAAAGGCTGCATTGTAGCTGAGGAGAGAATAATTCGGAGAAATGTAGCACATCATAGAGGCGCAGCGCTGAGCCCTGTAACCAATGGAGACGGCTTAATATGGTCTCCGCTGGTTTTATGGAAGGAAACAAATAGAATAATTGGCCTTTACGGTGTTAATGTTTGTGATATTGTTATGAAATAAAATGGTTTAAGGGACGATTTACCCCTTAACTATAAATTCCCATTTGCTATGGATGCCTCCTCAATGAAGTCACATCAATGTGAACCTAAATGTGAACCTAAATGTGAACCTAAATTCTGGTGCTTCTAAGCAAAGACTAATAATAATAATAATAATGCTGATAATATAGTTACTTAATTAGGCTAAAAAACAAGTTCAGCCATTCCACAAACTCACACTAGTTGATCCAGAAAAATAATTATAGTATGTATTATGAGAGAGGAAACTGGGTCACATGACCTGCTGACAATTAAGTGTGTAGGGACTGGTCAAAATAGGACAGCACACTATGCTCACCAAGGGAGTGCTGGCATCTTCTGACTCGGGGTATCGGTAAGGTCAAATGGCCCCTTGTCCCACCTCCGGTTGTTATCATTCACACTGGCACACATATTTGGACACACTAACACAAACTTACACATTTATACTAACACACACTTACACATACACACTCATGCTAACACACTTATACATACACACTTGTGCTAACACTCACACACTCTTGTTAACACAATCACACTTATACACTCATGTTAACACACACTTACACATAAACACTCACTCTAAACACACACACACTCATGCTAACACACTCACACATATACACTCAAGCTGACACATACACACTTTTCTTCCCATGCTCAGCAAGATAATTTGCCTCCTACAGAATGTACAGTGTATTCTGCAGTAATGACTAAAGGATGCAATTCAACCTTCATCCACTAGATGGTGGCAAGGGTCACACAGGAGTATGTATACATGAGACGGCCTCTTTTCATGGGGCAAATATAAGGGCTTCATTGCATCAACTGATGAGTTTTTTTCTACAGGGCACACAGTTTAATTTTTGCTGTCAGTCCTCCTGATACTTAAAAAATGCATTGTGTAGACCTTGTCTCTCTGGAAAAGGGAAGCAGAATTTTATTTTATGTTATTTCATTTCGATGCACACTTTAATATAGGTTATACTTTAATATAAAGTATAAGCTATACTTGTAGAATGGGAATAAAGATGGGCATATATTTCACCATCGGTTATGCAAAATATGGGATGGGAGTGATTGGGGGGACAGACATCATAACCACCATTGGGTTAATTAATGGCCCCTCATACCTCACACTACTCCTATTTGTTAATTGGACATCCAGTGGACCGCCACTTTAATTTTTATGATTTGAGGGAGTGGGAATTGCAGGTGAGGACTTTGAACCAGGGCATGCCTGGGTGTTCAGCGCATGCCCAGATAATACCATTCAGAAAGCATCTCACTGAAGCATACATTTTGGGAATTCCAATACAACCATCATCCTCTTTATGTATCATTGAACGTTGGGCAATGTATCACCAGGATACACTCCGTATCATGGCCGTTAAGAATACATTGTTTTTTTTCTAAATTATCAGTGAAATCAAGGATCTCATTAGACAAAATATTTAAAGAGAAAGAAGACATGACCGTTTGCTTCTGTGTTTTTGTGTTATTTTAGCAATACAGATGAAAAGGCAAATTTACAGCCTATATATTGTTTACACGCATCTTCCTCCGCGATGTCATTTCTAGTTTGGTGCTTGAGACCTTGTCTCATGTATACTTATCACTAAATTCACCAATATCCTTTAGTGAAGGCATCAATTTTATACCACTTCCATCTCGATTACCTTTTTTCATTATCTGAGTCATATACAAGTGTAAGGCATTTGGGAGTTACATATAAAAGACCAATTTTGGTCAAATTGGCAAAAATTACCTATGTAATAAATGCAACATTCCTTCTGATTGCTCTACTTTTAGCACTTTGCACCAGAATTACTGTTAGAATTGTGGTCTTGTCGCTTTTAGTTCCGGCTGCAATTGAATCTGGATTTTCTAATCTTAAGGAGATGATTGAAATGACGATCCATCCCTGATCATTGAAATCTTGCAAGTTTACTTTTAGTAGCTTTTTTTTGGAACAATCCCAGTCTACAAAGCAAAGGATTGAGATCCTGAGCTGAAAATCAACAGGGATGATGTTTGGTTATATGTGTCCCAGGTTAATTTTTTAGGCTATTAATTAGAATTACGGTAGTTGGCCTGTATTTAAAGCAATGGGAACCCTCTGGGTTTGACCCTGAGTCTCAGGGTGAAGCACTGTTTCCCCAGGCCTCCAGGTGACTTCTGTGTAAAAGGGAGATGACGAGTAAAGTAAATTTTAACAGTTTATAATATGAAGCACATTCTATGCGTTTATGTTATCATATTTGACATGCCTTTTTCTCTAGCCTAGTGGATTTGTGTCCTTCTGGTGCATTCAGGGCTGGCCCAAGACATAGTGCCGCTGGGGGGTGAAGTATGAAATGCTGCCCCCTGCCGACGCCACTGCTCATTATCTACCCTTCCTCTCCCTACCTTCTCATTATCTACCCTTCCTCTCCCTACCTTCTCATTATCTACTCTTCTTCTTCCTACCTTCTCATTATCTACCTCCCTAGTATCTACCCTATCTCTCCCCCTTTGTAAGTCACCTTCCAGCAGTCCTGCGCGAGTCTTCCTGCTCTGCCGTGGTGCGCGCTGCTTCACTGCTGAGCGCCGGAATGACGTCATCTTCCGGTGCTCAGCATTACAAGTTGGCACCGAGACCGAGCTAGAGGGCTCGCAGAGAAAAGAGAGGGGGTACTGAAAACTTGATAAGCGAAAACCACTCGGTGCTCTCTCTCTTCCACTTCAAAAAAGAAGTGGCGCCTCTTCAAAAGTGGCCCTGGGTGCGTTCATCTCCTACAGAAATCGGCAATGTTCAAATCTGCAAGAAGAGTTAATTCTAACGTAATAAAAAGCTTTACAGGGGCTAACAGTGTGTTTAGCTTTATTTAAGTGAGTCAGAGTGAGTTGTTTTAATAAACAGTAGTGACAAAGCAGGGTATTGTCCTCACTAATCAAACCCCCACTTCTGATTCAGTGTTTGTATTGTGCTGAGAGATTTCTAGGCAGACCTAGCAGTGAATGTCATCCTCGGAATCGTTTCTGCGTGAGGCTGCGATGGCCTTGAGTCAACCCATTATGGTCCAAAGGATAAATGAAAAGATTAGTGCACAATGTACAGTCTTCCGGTTAATAATAAGCTGGAGGTACACGTATCGTAGGGGTTGGCAAATTGTCCTTAATGAATCGCAAATGCAATATTTGAAATTAAAATATATGTTCATTTGATTAAAAGACTCCACTTAATTATACAATCGGCACAGAAACACTCCAAAATCTTATGGAAAGCCTTTGTAGACGAGTGGAAGCTGTCATAGCTGCAAAAGCGGGGTCAACTTCATATTAATGTCTATGTATTTAACATGCAATGTCGTCAAAGTCCCTGTTGGTGTAATGATCAGGTGTCCAAATACTTTTGTCCATATATTGTATCTCTATAAACACCTTCTTTGTCCAGAGGAATCAAACTGTTTTCATTGTATCATCGTTATTCTTAATGAATTATTGCTATATCGCTTTACAGCTAATGTTTTAATTGTACTTGTCTTTTTTCTAAAAAGCTTAGAAGAATGTCGGTTTTATTAGCATTCTTTCAGCTAATCATGTAGTCTGAAAGCGAAAAAAGCCCAAATGAAATGCTAAAATAATTGGAACACATAAAATCACTCGCATGAAACGAGATTTAATATTCAATTCTACATAGATATAAATCACAGGGGACTCTGTAGTCTCCGTCTGACAATATTGTGACTCAAACAACAAAATAAATTTAATTACCATGTTGCACTTTATTAATCGTGTTAGAAGTTATTCTATTTAGGAAACAAACTGCATACGATAATTCTGCATCGCAATTAAAAAAGAATAATTGAAACATAATCTTTCTTGTAAAACAGATTAGCATTAAAAAAGACATGATTTAACAAGCACCAAAGAGTATATATATATATAAATTTTGAATTTGTGTGTCTTTCCATCTATATATCTATCTAGATTAGCTAAAAACTATTGGATTTGTTTTTTTTTAATTATTATTATATTGGTTCGGGGGTCATGAGACCAGTGGCTATGGTCATACCTGGGTGCACTCCATGTTCGGAGGCAATGGCTTCTCAAGGTCGGAGGCTTTGCAGGGCTAGCGACATATGAGGGGATGGCTAACTATGCAAGAGGCAGAGTAAGCCACGTGAGCGTCAAGGTCAAATGTGGAGAAGGGCAGGACTAGCCAAAGCTGGCATTAAGCGTGTTTGGGTTGGAATGGAGTTGGGTGGGCACAGCTAAACACCATTCCGTTGGCCTAGAGAAAAAGGGAAATGACCCGGAGACCCGGAGAAGCAGAGCTTAACCCGGAGACTATGAGTCAAACCTGTCGAGCGCCCTGGCATGGTTATGTTGCAGCTTACCTTGGTGATATCTTAATTTAAGTACGTAACTGGCTAAACTTCCATACCCTACAATATTCTTAAAGAAATATTTATGTTACATGTGATAACTTGGATTGCTTTCATTGTTTTTATTTACATTGATTAAACCTCCTACCTAAATAAGCGTCAGTCAACAGCTTCTGTGCTATTATACGTGGCATTAAATATTTGCATTTGTCGATAAAAAAGTGTTATAAACTGAGAGGCAATTGATCATGTACAACCGTGCTTTTATATATATATATTTATATACAAATTACTACTAATGTGTTTGCAACTTTTTTATTTCTTTTTTGCAATAATAGCACTCAAACTGTCACAGCTTGAAACAAACATTACTCCGAGTGTATCCAACAGGTAGCGGCTCCGATGAGTGTTAACAACCTGGTGCCACTTTCAAAGATGATATCCACAGGAATTCAGTGTTGACAAAATATGCAATAAGGGTTCTGAAATAATATTCTGGGTACGAGGTCTGATATGTGTCGGCATGTTAAACGGGAACATATCTGTATATCTTTCTGCAAGAAAATCAACTAAAATTCATCGACTAGTTAGTTCAGGATCAAAAACTATAGCTAGAGGCTGCGTTTAATCACAAGCTACCATTATTAGGTTTTTTAAGTTGGTATCTTTAGATTCACGTAAAAAATATAAATAAATATAATGGACTAAACAACCCCCCCCAGCCAGGTAAAATGACACAAGTGTCTGTGACAAGGTTGGTGGAAACCATCAATTGTCTGTTGGACATTTAGCGAAATGTCCTCTACAAGACCTGTTGCTGCCTTCTTCTGCCCCATCTTCATCTTCGTACGGCTCAGGCCTGCTAAATAAAAGCAGATGTCCAAAACACCACACACAATGATGACTTTTTGAGGCACCATAGTAACTAAAACAGTGGGTCTTCTTATCCCACATCCCACTTATACTGCAGTCCTTCCTGCATCCCCTAAGGTTGGGTTGTCTTTTTAGACATGAGCAGGGTCTGCAGTAGAGTTCCCTCAGCTCCAACTAAGTAACAAAATTGTGTAAGTTGCTGGCAAAAGACATGTGAGTTATCTTTCAGCTTACATGCCCTCACCTGCAACTCCCAAGTTTGAAAGTCAATGCACTTGTAACAGTTGTCTCCTTGTGAAATTTCTTAGTGAATAGACTCAAAGGTGTGCAGGCTTTGCTTGACCTTAACTGCCTTTAGTCAGAGTAGTCTTAGCTTCGTGGACATTCTTAGAAAAGCCCCGAGGATGGTAAAATATCTGTTGTTTAAATGGTTTTAGAATGGATTTTATTAAAAAGTATGAAGATTATTTTTTTGTATTCATAATGTACTGCTTGTAAAAATATTCCGCTTTTTAAACGGTCTCATTTATTTGGACTCCTGCCGTTCCCGATACTGCTCACTTACACAATGGATTTTTCCTAACGATATATACACTCCGTATCAACACCCGATCAGTCTCCCAAGGTGGCAACCGAAAGCCTTTCATTTCCATGTTGCTTGATAATTATGTTTTTAGCTGAAGCATAAAAAAAACAATTGAGCAAGAAATACTTGAGGGAAATGCTACAGCAGAAGTATGTTTACTTCCTAACCATTACTGGCAGGTCTGTAGCGCTTATCTGCCTTGTTATGAGTTTCATATATAATGCAATATTACAGTCAATAATTAATGTATGAAAATAATATGCAAAATGAGAAAGATTAGTTTATTTGTATCCAATTGTAGAAGGATTGCAGAATGTTTTTTTAATGTAATAGCGCTGTCTATTCAATGATCCCTAAAGTCCGTTCTAACAACAATAGAACCTTTAGATAAGTTGTAGACCAACACTTTGCAAGAAAACATGCCAAAGTTGGCCGTTTCTACTCATAACTAAAAGGAATATTTCACGTCATCTCCACTTGCTGATAAACGTATGGTTTAGTGAATAAACCTGACAACAGTAATCACGTCAGATGAGTGTTTAATGAAATTATTTTTTATTATTATTATTCAGAAATAAATTATTATTTAAATGGCTTAAAGGGTGATTTTACTGTTTTTACCTTGGCAGAAAATATACCTAGAACAGGGGCAGTCCTGGCGCTTTAAGGCTGATGGCTGGATGTGAGAGTCTGTGCTTTATGTTTTAACGCTCACGTACGGGAAAGACCTGCCACGTTTTGTGGGTCACCACTCCATGGGAGAGTAGTACAGAGACCCCCCAAAAATTAGACTGCTCCATGTTAATCTAGGCAGTCGGGAGGTAAGTGCCAGAGAGAGCAGAAGATACTATAGAAGGCACAGGTGGCTTTCTAGTGAACGTTGGAAAGACGGACACTTATTCATCCACCTGTGCTCACCTGAGGTGCTAAAGCTGCCGCTGTTTACCCTCAAAAGAAATGCTGTCAGCTTTTGCCTCTCATCATAAAAGTTATAGTGTAAAAAGGCATCATCATCTAGCTATTGCTCAGAAGCCAGACAACTCATTAAAGCCCACTTAGTTTTTAATGGAATACAAATTTGAAGGGCTTATTTAACAAATGATTAATGATTACAGCGAGATATTGTACGTTCTCCTCAGTTCTTATAACCCTGGGCATTCTTATTTGCATACCTAGTGTTCCTGACAGATGGGGAGACAAATAACCAGCCAGCTATTATTGTTCATGGTCTCATAGCAGCTCTTCTGAGCCTTCTCACCATCACAGAGGTACCATCTGGCTCCATGTCTCTGCATCAAGGAGCCATCCCGGGCAATGATGCTAATTGGCTATGAGTTTGTGAAAACATCAGTCCTGGTGTTTTTGGCAGCTATACAGTTGTGTAATTAGCTCATATTAACTTTGAAAATAACAATTACAAACAATAAAAACGATGTCTGTGTCTTTTGTCCTGACTATGACACCTGTTGGCGTTTTATAATGAAAATGCTTTTGCGTTCTGCTGGGCACAAATACGTCCCGTATGTGTAATATATTAGGTTCCTGATGCCCAGTGTTCGAGGCATGGACATAGGCCGTAGACGGATTAGAGACGGGTAGAAGACCCCATGGCTCCTCTGATTCAAATGTTTTGGGGCAATAGCACAAGCATTCTATGACCTCTGAGACCTTTAGAGTAACAAGAGTCTCTGGCAGCATGTAGGCTACGATAGGATCCCTTTAGTACTCTTTTTACTCCTGGACCTGTAGGCCCTGGACGCATCTGGATAATGTGCATTAAGTATATTGTCTGTTTTGCTGAACTTTATAAGCAGTGGTGTATTCTGGTCTAGGTCGAGTAGGCCTACGGTGGCAGGTCCAGGGGGTGGCAGCACCTCTGCCACAAAACGGGGAGCCTATCACCCTCTTGGGGGATCACATTCAGCTCAATGGGCCGGTTAAAAGGGAGAACACTAATCTCTCCGATCGGCCCACCAACACTACGGAGGACGGCGCCGAATCATCACAGCCTCCATACTTCACTTCTGCCTGGAGCCGCATGTCCAGAACATCAGGAGATGATACCATATTCCAGCAATCAGCCGTAAGGAAGGCAGCACAGATGGGGTAGTTAGTGGCGGCTGGCGATGCTGCCCTGGGTTAGGCCCAGGGGAGGGCTGGCAGCCTAAGGCCTGGGGGGCAAGTCTAGTCAACTGGCCCATTGCACCATCAAAGCGGCTGCGAGCGACATTGAAAGCGGCCGTCGTGCGGCAGTCACTCCACCAGCGCCTAATGAAATTAAAGTGGCCGGCGTGCACGCACCGCATGCCTCAGCTCTTCATCTCACCCCTTTTAAGACGTGGGAAGAGGAGCTGAGGCATGGCCGTTGGGTCTGACAGCCGCATGATGCAGGGGGGTACCTAGAGTATTTGGCACCTGTGGCAGACCCTGTATGTGGCACCCCCCCACACACACACACTTTAAAACTGCATAGTTTCTATGGTTAGGCAAACATTGACAGGGGTTCAGCATAATTGTTATCATTATATACTTAGGGATTATGCGGTACCACCGTCAATGTGTGCCTATACACTGAGCCAGACACTGACAACCCCTATCACTATATACTAAGCCAAACATTGATGTGGTGTAGGCTTACCACTTTAGTGACTGGCATAGTATATAGTAGGGATGCACCGAAATGAAAATTCTGGACTAAAAATTCAGCATTCACTTGGCCAAAACTGGAAAAAAAAACAAAAAAACCCTTTAAAATACTTTATTAAAAGTAACACCAAAATTAGACAAAAAAATCAACAACAATATTAACATATATATATACACACACAAATATATAACAACAATCACAATCCTATCATGCCCAGGTTCTAGCATGTGCTGGCTGACTTAGCATGATAGGAGTGTGATTGCTGTTTGCAATTATATATATATATTAATACTGTCATTGAATTATTCTGTCCAATAAAAGTGTTAACACACTGAAGTTGGACCAAAAAATAATTTATAACAGCAATCACACTCCTATCATGCCTAGGCAGCCACTACATGCTGGAATCTGGGCATGAAAGGAATGTGATTACGGACTCCCTATGCCAAGCTATCCCCCAACACTTACACATCCATGCTATCTGAAACCCTCATTCACAAACATTCAGCATAACACCCATCACTCTCACACTTACATTTAGCATAACACCCATCACTCTCACAGACTTACATTTAGCATAACACCCATC